>CABHPQ010146920.1:0-21489 GCA_902168405.1 Peromyscus aztecus
TCCTTCCTTCCTTCCTTCCTTCCTTCCTTCCTTCCTTCCTTCCTTCCATTTTCTTTCTCTTTTAAATCCTACAATGAGCAATGTAGCTCTAGCTAGCCTCATACTCACTGTGCAGCTAAGGATGACGTTAACAGTCCCAGTTAGTGCTGCCCTTATGGCTCCATTCCCTGGAGCATGGGCAGCCTTCCCATGGCTGTACTCCCAAAGAAATATGATTATCCCTCACCCATCAGCCATCAAATGCTTGTAGCTCCTCAGCCACTGGTGGGGCCTCACAAGTACCTCTCTTATTCGTGTTGGAATTTTGACTGATTTGATCTTATTCTGTTGTGGCTTTGTGACTGCAATGGCCATGTCATGTCCAGAAGAACATTTCACAGAATTCCTCTCTATCCTCAGGATGCTGCATCTTTTTCTTCCCCTCTTCCATAATGTCCCGAGAGCCTGAGAGCGTGGTAGATATTTGATGCCCCATTCATGACTGAGCATCCACAATAACCTGCTCTCAGTTATGACTTTCTGCATTAACTGCTGCAAAAATTAAGCATGCCTAAGCAAGGTTGAAAGTAGCACAGATCAATAGGCATAAGTCATGCTTTTGTCTTTTATATCCTGTTTATTAGGTATACACTATTATTTGTTTATTCTGCTTGGGACTTGTGCCTTCAGGCTTTCCTTAGTTAATACATTTTCAGTTGTTTTTCCAAATAAGATTTTTACATTCTTTATATTCTTTCCATTGTGATTCCCATTAGTTAATCTTTTAAAATAGTTTACTTAACACCCAGACATAAGTATAATGTATTTGGATCAAATCCACCCTCTACTCCCTTCCCTCCTATTCATCCCCTGTTCTACACATCTTCACTTTTCCTCTCATTTTCCAATGGTATCTCTCCATTTGCTTAATTAACCACTGAGTCCATTTACTGCCACTTATACGTGCATGCGTGTGAAATCACTGACTGGAGCATGGGTAGCCCCTCAGGATCCACGTCCCAAAAGAAAACTGACTCTCCCTCTCCCAGAAGACATCTATTGCCAATAGCTCCTCAGCCAGAGGTGGGCTTTCCTGCCCTATCCCCATCTATGCTGGGATTTTGGTGGTTTTGATCCTGTATAATCTTTTGCATGTGGTCTTAGCTGCTGTGGGTTCATATGGGTAAATGTACTGTCATAGATGGTAAATACTGTTTTATTACAGACATATGCTCCCTCTAGCTCTTAAAATCATTCCCCCTTTCTTATACAATGATCCATGAAGCTTGAAATTAGAGGATGTGATATAGATACTCCATTTAGAACTAAGTACTCCACCGTCTCCTATTCTCTGGACATTGACTGGTTATATATCTCTGTATCATTCACTATCCACTACAAAAAAAGAGTTTCTATAAGAGATGTATTAATCTTTGTGTATAATAATAATAACTGTGTCCATTTAGCTAAATAGTAATAGTTTCACCATTATGGGCTATCACATAGTCAGTCATGGTTTGGGAGGCCCAGTTAATGGTACCAGGCATGTGTTCCATCATGTGGAATGGTATTTAAATCCAATGAAAAACTTGATTGGCCACTCCTATAAAATTTATGGCATTATTGCACCAGTAGGTATATCCTTCCAAGCCATTATTGAAGTTCACAGAGTTTACAGCTGGGTAAGACTGATAGTGACTTTTCTCCCCTGGTAACATGCACTATGAAAACTAAGCAGTAAGGATGAATTTTTCATACTAGTATAAGCTTGATTTTCCCATGTCTTGTGAATTGGGTATGTGGTGTCTTCACCAATAGGATCTCACCATCAGGTTCTGGAGGGTAACCAAGAGCAATGTCAATAAACTGTACTATTTGAGGATTTATGGGTCCACCCTATCCAACCATTCCAAAAGAGGCAACAGACACCTGGTACTGAGCCTTTTATTTGATAGCCTATGATATCTTTGTGAGAAGTTGTCCCCTGCTACAGGGTTAATCCATGTAAACACCTTTTGTATGTATATGTACATATTTAGAAAGCAACTACAATAGTAGGTTTCTATGTGGCATTTTCAAAGGTCTTTTTGAAAGATTAATTTTATTATTTATTCATGTGTTTGTGTAGTTTCTGTGTCTGTGTACATGCAGGGTGGCAGAAGAGGGTGTAGTGTCCCTTGGAGCTGGGGATAAAGACAGTTGTGAGTTTACTGGTGTGGGTACTGGGAAACAAACATTGGTCTTCCAATAATTCAGCAAGTGTTCCTTACTACTGAACAGCCTCTTCAGCCCTCTAATTCTTAAGAATATTAGGCAAATAAATATTCATCTGTCACCAAAGTAAGTTAAAATTATAAATTCTGTTAAACAAAGCTAAATACATAAAAAAGACCAGAAGTGAGAAGTAAAAGCAATTAGTCTTTAAATGACAGTGGATTCTTTTGCCAATTGCTTTATTATTTTCCTCAGTATAGACACAGAGTACAGCAGAGAGGAAACACTAATAAAATGAAACCATACAAAACTATTTGCATAGAAGTTGAATAATTGGAAATATAGTTAAAAAGTAGAATTTAATATAAATTATTCAAAATCAGATATTTATTTTTAATACAGCATAAAAAAGTAGTCTATCAACCTATATGATTTAGCAAAGACTGGAAGTGCAGGTGAAGAAAGGCGAGGAGAATGCAAATCCTCCTTCATGTTCTGTTCTCTTACAAAAAGGGAAGCATATGCTCAAATTTTTATACATATCAGCAAAACACAAAAGGTAAACAAAAGAAGTAAAACCATGTACAATACATTGTCTTCTCAAACAAAAATATGAATTAAGCTATAATATATATAGCATATATATATGGTACTGTGTTAAAAAAATCACATTCTACCTGGTGACCAAAATAAATAAAAACATGAAAGTAGCAAATCAAAAAATGTACACTCTCCCAATGCAATACAATAATTACTAAGCCAGGCAAGCTGCAGTTTTAATATGCAACCAAGTGTAAAATGTGGGGGCTGACACCAAAGTCTTGTCTTTTGATCTCCATATGCACACCATGACATGTACTCATACTCATACATAGAAACAGACATTAATTCATCAATACACACAATTAAAAAATTAAAATGATATAAAATAGCAACTCTGGTTTTTGGTTGCCCTTATAGGTTCAAATCTGTAGCCAAACAAAGCTATTAACAGAAAAGATGAAGATTTTATAACTGCAGTAGGGACATCCATTTACCGCTAATAATATAAGTCAGCCTGAGAACATTAATAGCAATAATGTAAAATAAAAATGGAAGTCAAAGGCGATTGTTCATATGCAATCCCAGTGACAGGTACACTGAAGCAGGAGGATTGTAAGTTCAGCCATAACCAGGACAGTCATACAAGAAGACTATCTCTAAATCACTGCAAAAGGAATAATCATTCTAATGCTTTTGACATTTCATTCTTTTTAAATGTCTGCCCTTCATAATGTTTACAGCTCTGACTATATATTTTGTTTCTTCTTTGGTGGTCACAGTACATGTATGGTCCATTTTAGTTTGCATTTAAAAACCAATGTTTATAACTCTGATTTTATATTTTATTTCTTCTTTAGTGGTCACAGTGCATGTATGGTCCATTTTAGTTTGCGTTTAAATGCTATTGTATGGAGGCTATGTTTTCTTCATTTTCAGCCTTTTTAAAGTTTTTTTTTTCATTTCTCAATAGCCTAGAATCAAATCAACTTTTCTAACTATTCCATGGTGCTTGAACAGAAACAAATGTATAATGTGAAAGGAACTAAAAACATTGTCACGATGTGTCCTTCAGAGGCATGCCTTCTCTGCACATACCAGCACAGGCAACATTGCTGTGCATGTTCTTCCTCCAAAGATTAGCACAAGATGTAAACCTTTAGAATAAACATCAGTCATGCACAGCCAATTGTATTCAGACTGTGGTGTTTTGATTTTTGATTTTTTGTTTCCTTTTGTTTTTGTCCTTGTACAGATTCCTAGTACTAATTATCATGCAATAAAAAAAAAAGTGAACAGCACAAATAGCATCCAAGTGGGTGAGCTGAGAAACAGGAAATACAAGAATTGTTGAAATTAAAAGCCAGGGTCTTTTTCCCTCTGGAGGGCTGCTGTGCATGTTGTGCTTAGAAACACCACACTGTCTCTCACCAGGGAATATCATTCACGATGCATTTGACTTGAGTTCTTTTGTGACTGTTTTCTTTACATCATGCGATTTCCCCCCCTCATCTCTAAATCCATTTCACATGCTTTATGTAACAACTGCATACAGTTGCGTTTATATGACTCTAGTGCTCTGTATTAGAAGGAAAGGCTCTACCTGCGTAATGAGATGAAAATAGATTGCATTGTGTTTGTTTTCAGAGTCCACCATAGCACATATTCACTCTAAGCACAGACAGAGGCGGGAAATAAAAAAACACAAGGATGGAATCGTCTTTTGCCTAACTGATGACAGAGCCATATTTTTAGATTGGAATACACCCTTTAGGTATCTTTATTGGTTTTATGTTGTATCTGTTTGGTACTCATCTTGTTGATGTACACGGGCTTTGGAATGTTAACACTAATTGTTTGCAATGCTATTCATGCCATTGTCATATACTCAAAATTGGATTTTCACTGATTAAACATTCCCTTGGATGTCTATGGGGTAGATACCATAGGTTGCTAAGTATCATTTCCTATTCAATTCTTGGCTTTCTTCTTTGTTTCTCTTTTAAGATGCCTGATTTCCCAACCTCCTTTACAACATTTAATCATGTGACACAGCAGGAGCCAATGACATAGAAAATAATGTATTATGTACCGCATTTCTCTTCTCTTCTAGCATAAAGCATGGTTGTGACGCCTAGAATAGTCAATGTGTGATTATGAGCCATCAGCAAGAGCAAGAAGGAAGCCTGCCAAGGATCATAAGGCAGAAGGCTGGAGAAAATTGGATCCCTAATGGCATGGCTGAGCTTCAGCAATCCTTATCTCCAGGCACATTATAGGGAGAAAAGAACCCTTTTTTTCCTCTTAGAAACAGTTGGTCAGATTTTCTGTTATTTGCAGACAAAAATATTCGGGAATGCTTGGTTCCTTCCCTTTTATAATTCCTGTCAATGCTGCTGCTGCTCACTGTGGCTCCTGCTGTACCTTCCTCACAATACACTGGTGCAGGCGATTGCTCTTAATAGTTTTAATTTGTTAGAAACCCTGCTGGCCTCCTTGTCTGTAATTTCATACACAAATCATTTTACACTTACATCTTGTCTCTTCAGACTATCTTTAGTAGGAAGCCCAAGACTGTTCCAGCAAAGCATAACCATTCAAGTGGTCTTTCCAACTCCTAGGTTCATTCTTGTCAGAAAGCTCTTCCACCCAACTTCAGTGTGTATATCCTCTTCCATTTGCAAAGGCAGCTGAACAAATGCCCCAATCATCTCTATTCTGTACCTCATTCTCAGACAATGCTCTGATTGGATCCTTTGAGTCTTTTGACAACACCTTTTCCTTGATGCTTCACGTTAACTAAATACTGGTGTCACATCTACTGGTACAATGTACATTATCAATTACTGTATCAGCAATGTACTTTTCAATCACATGTATAAAATTCTCAAAGTAAGCTTACATCTGCTCCTATTTTGTTAATATGGAATCTTCATGCAGAGGTATAGGTAACACAAGTGCCATTTTACTCATGGGTCAGGTGAGGTACCAAGAGTGGATGAACCTTACACATAATAGCAAAATTAAAAATTAAAAACTAAACTTGTAGTTTTATTTTGCATATTTTCTCTGTCACACAAATAGTTCCTTACATTCTACAAAGGAGTATATAAAATGCTCTCTTAATGTGTCTCAGAAGCATCCATCATTTGTTGAAGAGGTTGCTAAAGGTTTTATATTTAATAGCATTATTCTTTCATAACTCCAATATTTACCTAGCATTATTTTAAGAAGCATTTTAGTTTTGAAATTTTTAATCTTATTGGTAGATATGCAAGCTTTAATGATGTGTTATTCAATTATATATTATTGGGTGTAACAAAATATATTTAACTTCTTAATATCTTTGCTGTTAGAAACATTAATACATATATCATCATAAATTACATGGTATTTCTTGTCTATGTCAGTGTGATAAAATGTTCTCTACATAGTGTTTTTGGTTTGAATTTCTTGTTTTGTTTTGCTTACTGTTTATATCTATTCTTCTCAATTTCAGTATTTTTTTATTTAATTATTTTGAGAATTTCATTCATACATACTGTATTTACCTCATATTCCTTCCCTCTCTCACCTGCCAACCCTTCTCATGCTCTCCACAAATCCTTCTCAAATTCATGATTTCTTTTGCTATAATTATTATTGTTTTACATATGTACTGAACCTATTTAGTGTTGCTTTATGTACATGTGTTTAGGGCTGTTTACTTGAGATTGGATAATCTATCAGGATGACTAGTCTTGGAGAAACTCTTGATTCTCCCTCTCTCATGAGCCATTGATTTCCATGTAGCTCTTCAACTAAGGGTGGGACCTTGTTTAAAAAAAATTCCATATCAGCATGATGACTAGGTTGTTATGTAGGGCTCGTTTAGGAAACCATATTGTTAATATTTCAGGGGTACACCATCCCTGCCTTCTGTAGAACAAACTACATAATAGTAGGTGTCTTGGCCTTCTGACTCCTACAATCTTTCTGACCTCTCTTCTGCTATGCTCTGAGTTTTTACTGTCCAAACTGCTTGTAGGTCAACCAACTAGGGATGGAAAATTAACACTGATTGTAAGCATTTTGACCAGTTGAAGACCTCTGTAGTGGCCTCTGTTTGTTACAGAAAGAAGCTTCTTTGAGAACCAGTTATAAATTATATTGGCTTAGGAAAATAATAGGCTGTCTCTAGGGTCTATGGCTTCTCCAGCTTTAGGTAGTTGGTAAGGTTTGCAATACTAAGCGTGAATTTCCTCATATTAAGTCCAGTTAGACAGCTGTTGTTTACTCCCAAGAGTATAACTCCCAAAATATAAGTGGCATTGTAGCTTTCTTGGAGATATCTTACCAGGCTGGTCATTGTTGAAGTTTGTATGCTTTACAGTGGGTCAGAGCTGTTGATTGTATTTCATCCTTAGTAGTTTGCATAGCACCTTCTGATACTATGAGAGCTATTCCTCAGGAAGGAGGCTTCCAGCTCATCTCCAGCTAGTTTCTTACAAATCCAGTATCTGAAGTGTGTGGCACCTTCAGCAATCAGGTCTTTTCTTCAAGTTCTAAGTGTCAAATGAAGGCAATTACAACAGCTTGTATTGTTTTGAGAGTCTCTTGGACCCATATGACCAACAATTCAAAGAGATATTTCCTATGGTTGGTGCTGAGATTTTTGTTAGTTTATGTACTCTTGGGAAGGAGCATTATCTCCCACTGTGGCATAATTATATTTAAATTATATATGTGTATACACAAATACATCTTACCCCTGTATTTTTAAGTAAGTTCATAAAATAATACGTTTTTCTATGGCTTTGAACATCCTTAATGTTACTTATCTCTTCTTCCCTTTTCCTCTGCTCCTCCTCCATTTCATCTTCTCCCCCTCATAGCATCTGAATCTTTAGATTTAAATATGTAAGCTTAAATACATACCCAGGAAAGCAGAAAGGGACTATTGTGAGGAAAAGAAGAGAGTTCTAGATTCTAAAGCCCAGAGTCTAGAAAAGAGGGCGATAGTAAGATACGGGTGCGTTTCAGTTTAGTAAAGAAAGATATTAAGATTTCTCTGAGGCACAGTTGTCATGCCAAAATCCTCGATCATGTAGGGATCACAGCAGTACATCAATAAATTTAGTTTGCTCTGTAAGAAATTAAAACACACGATTAAAAACCACTCAAAGGGAAAAGAAAATCTTAGATTCCAGCAAAATCCAATGCAAAATATTAGATCAATATCCTGATTTATGAGACCTAGCAAGATACACATTTCTGTTTAAATGGTGAAGAACTTGAAAATATTAGAATCTTTATTTTTTTTGTCTTGCTCTTTCAATATTTTATGTATTCATTCCACTAACATTCCTAGTGGATGTTTTCTAGATCCTTAGGAACAGAGGCACCAACTAGAAGCTTATTAGGATTGTAGAAGCTTGTTCTCAATTCCTTAACTGAATAATAATTGTATATCAACAGAGGGTAACAGCAGTGGACAAGGACAATGTACACACGCATACTGAACTTTAAAAAATGCCATCCTCAATCAATGAAAGTTTGAAAATTAAAAACCCAGGAACAATCTTTTGTGATATGCTCTGCAAGAGGACTCTGGACAGGAGTAGGCAGTGGCAATAGGGCTATTCTCAATGCAAGCCTTGATTGGAACCTAGAATACCATTATTTCCTAATTTTTTGGAGAAAGGGGGTTTCCATCAGTCACTGTTTGCAATAGTTGTTACATGTTCATAATAAATAACAGTGACATTATCAGCTGTGTTGTTTTTATGCTTAATACTTGAAATCCATTCTCATAAGGCTGAGTTTACAGCAGAATAATTTACTAATTCAAACCTGACATGTCACTATTGACAATATGTTTTCTTCTAAGTGGTTCTCTTTTGTAATGCTCTTTTCCATATATTGAAAAAATTATTTTTTATGGATAGAAAATTGCTAGTAAGGTTCATGAATCTTCTACAGGGATGATCCAACATCATGCAAAGAATGCTGAGCAAGCCAGGAAATGTAGAGTACATTTCCTGATTCTATTTTCACCTAAATACCCATAAAATTAGTTACATAAAAATGTCAGTTTCCAGATCCTTGGGTGATTGGGTAGTGACAGGCAAGAAATTAGAGAAGTCAATTTGCATATATTATTTGCAACCGAGACCATTTTTGACATCTCTAATCGCTCCCTCGGTGTCCCCAGGTGTGCTTGAACAACAGAAAGGGTAAATGGAGGGACAGGAGTGATGATAGCTCCCACCTGCTCTGCCTCTGTTTCAGCAGGGCTCCATGATTATGCTTCTTTAAAAGACAAAGAAGATAGGAAACAGCTGTTTTGAAACACTTGAAACTGCATCCACCCTTGACAAACAAAATAGATTTCCAAAGTGCTTTTTTGGTACCAAGTAAAAAGGTTTTTTGAAATCAGAGAGAAGAAGTTAGTTTTACTCAATTCTTTTTTAGTACTCATGCATTTTCAACCACTCACATATTCTTTATAAATCAAGTCGAGGGAATTCATTGCTTATGAAGAGCAAAATGAATAGCACTTAAAAGAATATGAAGGAAGCAACCAGTGTGAATGCTTTTCAGCCCAGCAGGAGCAGTTTCGCTAGCTCTGGCTACAAAGTGAAAGTGGTATACATTTGAAAAAAAAGCCTTGATCTGTGAACTATATTCCAAAAGTTACCATGTACAAAAGTGGCCCTTGCTCACACCCATATCTTCTGTTTCTCTTACTGGAAGTCAAGTTCCTTCAACATGATACAGTGTTGTAGCATGAGATATATTTGGGATAGAATAAACAGCGGTGAGCCTTTCATTTTTACTTTTGGATTCATTTTATTACTTCAGACCCTTCTAAGTTCACCATTTTATACCTACAACAAGATTGTCACCCGCACAGTCATTGTGATGCATCAATAAATGAAATGGTGTACCAAGTCACAACTCATCTCTTTAGTTGCCACAACAGTCAATGGAAAGAGTACTATAGGAAGCCATGTGCTTTTAATTTATTTCACATTTTGGTATTAAAAGCAGCAAATAAAAAATCACAAACCAAAATTAACTAGATCTAAAGACTATACAATTCAACGTATACAATGTAAGTAATTGTGTTGACCACATTTAGAAGCCTGCACCTGGGAATGGATTAGGGACCACACATTGTCCATTGGGAGATATTGCTGTGCCTGGAGACATGGTTTGGGACTAGTCCAGGCTAAGACTAGTTTTCATTGAGATTTAGTATCAAGCATGGTGACTAAATTAACTAATAGATATTTGTTATAAGTATGTCCCTTAAAATCAACTTATGGGTTTCCCTGAATGTATCGTGAAACCAGTTTTAATCACAAATTTTTCTGCCCACTGTTTTTTGTCTATTTTGTTTTATTTTTTTAACATGAGAAGGAGAATTTAAAACCAGCAAATATGTGGGTACTTTTGTATTCGTTGTAATATAAAAAAAAGTCAAAGGCACATACGTTTTTCCAAATGAACTTTACAAAGTAAATAAAGCAAATGAAATGTGTGCTAAGGTTTAACAAAAAAGGCACAATGGTTATATGCAATTATAGTAATGCAGTCACAGATAATAAATGTTATAGCATTTAAAGCTACATGGTTCTCAATGAGAGGCTTTGTCAAAGCTCCAATCATATACAAAATGAAAAATAGCACTGCTGAGGTATTTAGAATTTCAGAAGACTTGCACTTTAAAGGGCTTTGAAGCACAGTATTTTAAGGACCAGAAGTTTGTGCAAAGCATAGTTTGTTTGTGTGTTTTCCCCATCTTCTTTCTCTTCTGTTCCCTTTTCATTCTCTGTAATATCTGGCTAACATGGTGTTAGAGTAAGATCCCAAAGCCAGATAAGAATAAAACAGACAGACCTGAGTGTGATGCTGTATATGGGATTTTCAGAAATTTTCAGCTAATATCACATGAAAAAATTTGAGCAAATAAAATGGAAAATGTGGGGGAGGGGAGGAAAGAAAATGCAGTGAGATAAGTGTGCTGCCTTTGTAAGTGAGGAGGAGTGAATTTGGCATATATTCTCCCTAACCTTGACACAAGCTGTAGTCATTTTTGAAGAGGGAACCTCAACTGAGAAATTGCCCCCACCAGACTGGCCTGTGATCAAGTCTGTGGTGCATTTTCTTCATTGATAATTTATGTGGGAGGACCTAGCTCACAGTTGGCAGTGCCATCCCTGGACTGGAGGTCCTGGGTACTTCAAGAATATAGGTTGAGCAAGACTTAGGAAGCAAGCCAGTAAGCCTCAGTCCTCCATGGTATCTGCATTAGTTCTGGCCCTTTTGAGTTCCTATGGTGCTATCTATTGGACTGTGGTATAGAACTAACTATAAGCAGAAATAAACTCTTTCTTATCCAGGCTGCTTTGATCTTGGCATTTTGTCTGAGCAATAGAACCCCTTAGACAGCATGCTTAAGCAAAATGGAGTGAGGAAGAATGGCAGAGAATGGTTTCAGAGACATGTAGTGCAATGGGCCAAACGCAGATTGTAGGCATTTTAGAACTCTTTCTTTTGGGTCAAGTTGTCGAAAGAATTCACTAAGGTTCTTCTCCATAGCAGGAGATGGGAATATGGGGTTAAATGGATAAACCCCTACTTTCCTGGGGTTCTGGATCTAAAAATGAAAGACACAAGAGTGTCATTGCACTGCCTACAAAGCACTGTTTCCTTCTGTGTATGAATTGGATGTTCAAGGACACAGTCAGAATGTGTGGCAGACTTCTTTAGGCTCTCATAAATGGATAAGTCAAAGCAGCTGAAACACAGGCTCAAACTGGAAATAAATCAGATGTCATGAAGGGACCAGAAGCAGTATGGGGACTACCCTGGGGTGTCTGAATCCTTTATTTAAATGTATAAAGGCATAAGGAAGCATTGCAAATTAAACTTGAAACATATAGTAAAAAGACAAAAGGCATTGAAGCCAAGCCCATGCCTTGAATGTTGAGTTTGAAGAAGAGAGTTTATTTAATCTCCCTTTAGAAAGCAAATGATAAGGCTGGCTTGTAGAAACTTTGTTGTGATTTACTCCAGGGAAATTTCTGGCTTCTATTGCAGAGACAGTAAATCCTTGCTGTTTCTACCTAGAGAACTGCAGTTTTCAAAGTAGATAGAGGTGTTTTCTCCTCTTTTTCTCAGACTTTGTCCAGAATCTAAAACAGGAAGAATTCAGTGAATAGTGCCTTAATAAATGGATATATTGCACAGATAGGGTCTCTTTTTAATTCCAGGTATCCACATGAGGGGGAAAAAAGAACTGGATCAAGATCAGGTTACTAGAAGTAAGAAAAATAAAGAATTTCTCTTTATCCTTAAGTGATAAAGAGCTGAACCTGTTATTCTTTAAACTGTGAGGAAGCTGGTGGAGTTGGGGATAGCTCCCAGGTGGATACTAAGTGAGATGGAGAATTTGACAATGTTCACTAAAATAGGATAACTAGGAGGAAAGGGAACTAGGTTTGAAGGTGTAAACAGGAGAGAAATGAGGTCAATTTGGTGATTTTTCAGTATCTACAGTCCAAGGCGATCAGAAATGCCATCTATTACAACAAAATGAGTAAGTAATACCATTCCATTGTCAAGCAACATTCCATTGTCAGTAACTGAAGCCTTCTTTTTTGTAGTTGAAATTTGGTACAGAGAGTATGAATGACCAGGTAGTGTAGAGAGAACAAATATGTATAACAGACTATATTAAAATTTAAAGGGGAAAGTAAGAAGATACATTGAGAAAAATCTCATGACTTCGTAGAGAATTTGAGAGAATTGTGAGGGGCCAGTGATGCTTCATAACAGTTGCTTGCAGAAAAACAGGTCAACAGTGCCATGTAGAGATTTTGTTGCCTGGGTATTTTACTACTGAAGAGCTTCCTAACTTAAATCCATTTAATGGTTCCTACTCTAAGACCTCATTGTGGTTTGTGAGAAATATTTAATGATAGTAAGATTAGTAACTAAAAAAAAAAAATAGAGTGTTGTGTTTGAATTATATGACTTAAACATGAGGTAATTATTTCTCATTTTCATATTGGACATTCATTGTAGTAGTACTGAATACATTATGAGCAGGTGATTCAAATAAGTGACATTGAAATTTTTCCTGGCAGGTACTGTTTGTATCATCTGGTCATTTTCAATGTTTATTTAGCTATATGGCATTTAAAGCTTTTGAGTGTATTCCCATTAAGTCTAAATACACTGTGTGGTATTATTTCAAATATGGCAATCTTAAATACTATTTTTTAAAAACTGCTGGACAATCTATTACTCAAGATAAAACTAATGTGTGTGTATATAAACACCCTCAGCTGTTCAAAAATATGTCTATCTTTAAACTGAATACCTTAAATATTATTTTAAGCAAATATAATATATAAAGTGAATTGGGACCAAAAATGTTAAATGGATTGTTTCACTATGAAGAGTAGCTACTCTGGGAACATAAGCAGACATTGTATGTTCAGTTGAAAACCACAGCTGAAATGATATTCATATATTGATCCCATGATTTCTAAGCATGGTTTTTCCAAAGCATGGTCTTGAAATCTTCATAGAACAATGAGAACAAATCTGAGCATCCTATACAAACTCCTCCATCACAGGTCTAGCATTGATTTTGATATCAGAATAGAGGCTTAACTACTTCATGCTCAAATGACATGAACTTCTGACTACTCCAATACAGAAAAACATGTTGTGTAAATGAAGTATCCCCATTTTTCTATTAAAAAAGGATTTTCAAAATATTTTAAATTTATATTTCTTCGTGTATAGATTTTCTTATACATATGCCAATTGTAGATGTTGTAGTCATAGGTGTTTTATGAACCAGATTTTGCTTGACTAGTATTGAAAAGAATGGAACTAGTCAGCAACTGATTTGCAGGAAAGCATAATGTAGGTAAAAGTGGAAGGTAGATAAGTAAGCTGAAGCTATGAGCTGTGATAGGGGAAAGTTTTGAAACAGAAATTTAATTAATAAGAGCTGTACAATAAAATTCTTCATCATACTGTTAAATATTTTAAAATAATTTCACCCAAGCTGTATATTTCATATTAATATTATAAAAGTTCTTATTACTCTTTGATGGGGAAATAAGGTTTGTGTGGATCATTTATATTCTAAAGTGAATAAAATCATTTAATATTGCAGTTTTTCTCCTGAGAATAAAGAGGTATTTAATCAAGTTACAGATATTGCTGGGTAAATTATTAAGGTAAGGAAGATTATTCCACAGACAAAATGTAAAGAATTGAAAATTGAGTTGACCATGCTTCAGAATTACATGCTGAAATCATTAGGAATGTGAGAAGGCAATGGGATAAAATGTGTTAGTCAGAAGGTTAATAAGTTTTCCAAATTTAATCCAGGTTAAAAATTAACCCACTAAATAGCTCCTCTCCATTTTATAGACAGATAAATTTATGACATATGCACATAGCAAATATTTAAATTGTTTCTAAAGTAGCTGAGGAAATGCAGTATCCAGAAACTTAAGGAAGCAGGGAAACAAGAAAGGAAGGGAAAGAGGAACCTTGAGCTGCAGGCTAGCTTTGTTTCTATTGCTGTGAAGAAACACCGTTACCATGGCAAATCTTGTAAAGGAAAACATTTAATTGGGGCTGGCTTACCATTCAGAGGCTTAATCCATTATCATCATGGCAGGGCACATGGTGACATGCAGGCAGACGTGGTGTTGGAGTGCTGGAGAGGTAGCTGAGAATTCTATATCTTTATCAAAAGGCAGCAGAAGGAGAATGTGTGCCATACTTGGTATAGCTTAAGCATATGAGACATTGAAGCCCACCCCACAGCAACACATTTCCTTCAGCAAAGCCACGCCTACTCCAACAAGGCCACACTTCTAATAGTGCCATTCTGTATGGGTCAGGCATCCAAATACATGAGTCTATGGGAACCATTCCTATTCCACCACCACAATAGGACATCAGTTTTCTATAAGAATGTATCATCTGATATACTGATCATGCTGCACTAGTAGACTGCATATCCAAGAATATTTCAGAACAACAAATTGGTTGATCATGAAAGGTTCAAAAGAAGAAAAGGAAACAAGGTTGAGTGGGTAGGAAGGAGAAGTGGATTTGGGAAGAATTGGGGCAGGGTATATAATGGCAATCATTGAAAAATATATAGTTGTATATAATCTAGTGATAAAAATACAATCAGAACACTATTGTAAAATTTAAATTGTATGTGAGAATTTTAGACACCATAATCTTATTATGCAATAATCAAACATCATGCTATTACTGAAAATGCAAAACTATAGGATAAAGAAACAGGGTAGAAATAAAAACAGATTTACATGTATATGGTCAATAACTTAGTCACAAAAATTACAAGTACATTTATTACAAATAAATTTATTCATTCCAAGTGTATCCACTTGAAAGGAAATTATCTCAACCAAAGGTGCCACAATATTTGGCTAAGTACATAGGGAAATTAATGGCAATGTAACCCTTGTGTAACTGGCAACAATTATTGAAAATTAATCATAGTGTTAAGTGTAAAATCTAAATTATAAATCTCCCAGAAGAAGCTAATGGAGAAATTTATTTCTGAATTAGAAGTAGAAAAAACTCCTATGTAACACATAAAAACCATTCACAATAAAAGTAAAAAGTAATAAATTAGCAATCACCAAATTTAAAGGTAGTCTTTAAAAGCCACAAGTAATCAGGCTAAAAAAACATAAAATATAAAATGTGATAAAATATTCACAATATGTGGTCCTGATAAAAAACTTACATTCGGCCCGCCCTCACCCTAGATCCTGTCCCTGGGCACCAGCCACTCCTGGGAAGACCTGCCCACCTTGGCCCCAGGTTTTGGCCACCGGGCAGGCTTCCTTCTACCCCCACACCTACCGGGAAGGCTCCCCCTCTCCAAGATCCCCTGCAGACCCTGCAGTCTCCAAGCCCTGCCCCCAAGCCCATCATTCCCGGAGACCCCAGTCACTTCCTGAGACTTAGAGACCGGCCCCCAGCTCCCATCCTGCCCCGGACTTCCCTGCTGGACAAAAGCTCCCATCTTGCCCTGGACTTCCCCTCTGGACAAAAGCTCCCATCCTGACCCGGACTTCCCTTCTGGACAAGAGACTTCTTTTCTTGACAAGAGCTCCCATCCTGCCTCAGACTTCCCATCTGGACAAGAGCTCCCATTCTGCCTCGGACTTCCCATTTGGACAAGAAAGTTCTATCTGGACAAGAGAGAGAGACTTCCCGAATCTGTCAGCTCTTTCTGGACCAAGTGTGCTGTTAAGACCAAGATCGAACCACAAGGAGATGGGCAGACGTCAAGGCAGAAGTACATACAACAAAATGAAGAGCAATACAGCGTCACCAGAACCTAGCCGTCCTCCAACATCTAGAGCTGATCATCAAAAATTGGAAGAAGCAGAAGAAAACAGCCTTATGAATAACATCATGAAGAAGGTAGAGGCTTATATAGAGGAAAAGACAAACAAAAAATGGGAAGAACACTATAAAAAACTAGAGGAAAGGACAAATAAAGTAGAAGAAAACAATAAAGCCCTCGAAGAAAACAATAAAGCCCTGAAAGAAAATCATGAAAAAGCAATGAAACAGATGAAGGAAATAGTCCAAGACCTGAAAAGGGAAATAGAAAAAATGAAGAAGACACAAACAGACGGAATGCTGGAAATAGAAAATCTGAGTAAACGAACGGGAACATCAGAAGCAAGTATAACCAACAGAATGCAAGAGATGGAAGAGAGGATCTCTGGCGTGGAAGATACAGTAGAAGAAATAAATTCATCAGTCAAAGAAAACACTAAAGCACACCAGTCAGATTGGCTAAGATCAAAAACACTGAGGACACCTTGTGCTGGAGAGGATGTGGAGCTAGGGGAACTCTCCTCCACTGCTGGTGGGAATGCAAGCTTGTACAGCCACTTTGGAAATCAATATGATGCTTTCTTAGAAAATTGGGAATCAGTCTCCCCCAAGATCCATCTATACCACTCTTGGGCATATACCCAAGGAATGCTCAATCATACCACAAGGGCACTTGCTCAGCTATGTTCATAGCAGCATTATTTGTAATAGCCAGAACCTGGAAACAACCTAGATGCCCTTCAACCAAAGAATGGATAAATAAACTGTGGTACATATACACAATGGAATACTACTCAGCAGAGAAAAACAATGACATCATGAGGTTTGCAGGCAAATGGATGAATCTAGAAAAAATCCTCCTGAGTGAGGTAACCCAGACTCAGAAAGACAAACATGATATGTACCCACTCATAGGAGAATACTAGTTGTGGAACAAGGATGACTGGACGGCTACTCACAACACCAGGGAGGCTACCTGGAAAACTGGACCCCAAGAAAGACACGGGGATCGCCCAATGATGGAGAAATGGATGAGATCTACATGAACAGTCTAGGCATGAGTGGGGGTAATGAGGGGCGAGGGGTGAGGGAAAAAGAACTTGGGGGAGCGGGAGATCCCAACTGGATCAAGAACAGAGAGGGAACACAAGGAATGTTCATGGTAAATGAAGACCACATGAGAATAGGAAGAAGCAAAGGGCTAAAGAGGCCCACAGAAATCCACAAAGATGTCCCCACAATAGACTGCTGGCAATAGTCGAGAAATAGCCCGAACTGACCTACTCTGGTGATAGGATGGCCAAACACCCTAATTGTTGTGCTAGAAACCCCATCCAATGACTGAGGGAACTGGATGCAGATATCCAAGGTCAGGCCCCGGGTGGAGCTCCAGGAGTCCAATTGGTGAGAAGGAGCAGGGTCTATGTGAGCAAGAGTTGTTGGGACCAGGGATGGATGGAATACAGGGACTGTGAACCGATGGCTGAGGGGCCCCCAACTGGGTCAGGCCCTCTGAATGGGTGAGACAGTTGATTGGCTTGATCTGTTTGGGAGGCATCCAGGCAGTTGGACTAGGTCCTGTGCTCAGTGCATGAATTGACTGTTTGAAACTTGGGGCTTAACAGAGACTCTTGGCTCAGCCTGGGAGGAGGGGACTAGACCTGCCTAGACTGAGTCCACCAGGTTGATCTCAATCCTCGGGGGAGTCTTTGCCCTGGAGGAGGTGGAAATGGGGGGTGGACTGGGGAGAGGGGGTGGGGCGGGAGGGGGGAGAACAGGGGAATCCATGGCTGATATGTAAAGTTGAATTATGTTGTAAAATAAAATAAAATAAATTTTAAAAAAAACTTACATTCAAGATATGTCTAGAATTCATGAAATTCAATAACAGAAATGTAGTAAAATTGTTAATTCCAAGAATGGAGAAATTAAGTACCTATCACCAAAAATTTACAAATTTAATAGCTGATATGCTCAACATCCTTCAAGATAATGCAAATATGTCACAATGAAGTCCCACTTATGTACACAATTTTAAAATAGGTAATCTTAAATGGACTAATTTTAAAAATTTGACTACATTAATGACTGATAAGGACATAGACCTGTCAAAATTATTATAAGCTTGTTAGAATCCCACTTTAGAAAAATTTGGGGGAGTAAATATACATTATCTATAAGCTCAACCATTATAATTGTTCTTATCCAAGAGAAACCATAAAGGTTCAGAGCCACAGTCTTCATACTGGTTAGTAATTGTACATAGTGATCATTTCTATAGTTATCTGAATGAGAAAATGGTCTTCACTCATAGTCACACAACTGAACACAGTGCAACAATTAAAAGCAATGAGCCACTGATATACATAACATCTCTTATGAATTTCAAATTTGTTCTAAGTGAAAGAAACTGGCAAAAGAGAATATATTTTGCGTGTGTCCATTTGTAAACTTACATGCAAAATAGCATAGATTCTAAATATTTTTAAATGATATATATAAAATAAATTGAAAATTGTAAGGGAGGATATTAATGAACTTCTTAGAATTAAAAAGTCTTATTAAAATAAGTGTAATACTAGAGACATATGAAACCAGTTATTCACATACATTTCTCATGAACATTTAAAATGTTTATAGTATTTATAATTCCACAGTATTTATAAATACATTCCTACATAAATGATACAACTCTTCTTCTAAATGGTAATATGAATAGTTTGATTCAATTGAAATAATACATACTTTTATGTTCTCTTACGACTAATGATAAGAACAAAACAAATATTATATATATAATTTCCCTTTGCAGGAACATATACTTTTTATACCTATACAACATCAATAAAATTTTCATTGTAAAATTATTCATGATATGAATGTTCATAACTTTTCTATTCAATGGTCCAAGTGAGAAGTTGCTTTTTCCTTTAAGTTTGAATGAAATACAGTTTTTTTACTTTATTTATTTTTTAAATTACATTCATGATATTCATTAATTACACTCATGATATTAATCACATTTGTGGTATTCATAGATTAAATTCACAGTATTCATTCAATTATATATAATATATATATTTTAATTTTAAATGCTGAATGTCATTTATTTAAGGGGGGAGGAGGTCTTAAATACAGGCTTACAGCACAATGGGAGGACCCTGGAGGGTAGAAGTTCGCTACTGATGTTTTACAATCTTGCTTCTAATCTGTTAACGCCCATTATTCAGGGTTGGTTCCACCCTCCTGAATGCTTAAGGGAAATACAGTTTTTAAAGTTTTATTTATTTTTATTTCATGTGTATGAATGTTTGATCTCCATGTATATCTGTGCACCATATACTTGCTTAGTGCCAACAAAGGCTGGAAGAGGGAATCAGACCATCTACAAGTGAAGTTACAGATGGATGTAAGCCACCATGTGGGTATCAAGGACTGAACACAGATCTTTTGCAAGAACAGGAAGTACTCTTAACCATTGGACTATCTCTCCAGACCCATAAACATATTTTGCATAAATGATAATTAATACAAATACTTTAGAACTCCATTAGCAGTAATACAAGTTGAGAAATTCAGATGAACAACTCTGTCACAGAAAAGCAGACGAAATAATCCCTAAAAAAATCTGAATTAAAGAGAGGGTGGTTTCTTTTTTAAGAATCATCTTTTTATTTTTGCACATGTATGTGTCTGTGTATATATGTGCACATGTGTGCAAGTGCAGTCGGAGACAGTGTGAGATCATCCAGTATCCTTCCCACTGAATAATTTATTTATTTATTTTGTTTGTTTTTGCTTCATAGTTACACTAATAAATATTGGAGCAGAGCATTTTCTAAAGGTGAAAAGGCATTTCCACATGGAGATTTTCCAATTCAACTAAGGCTGGTAAACATTCAAGATAAAAACAAACATTCTAATGTTTACTGAGGCAGGCAAACATCCTAACAGTACATTATACAGCTTAAAAAAACTATAAGGAAAGAAATATAAAGCCTAGAAATTTTATAAAGACATGAATCTATTTGGAACTCCCAAAACAATCTATACTCATGAAGTGAAAACGAATTTAGGATAAACTTTCCCTTAGAAGGACCACAGTTAAAGTCAAATCTACATTAATCTTGGAAATGGGAGTGAGTTTAACTTAGTTGGATTGTGCACCTCATGAAGAATTAAAGTCATGTCTTTTTTTTTCCTAATAGCAGACAACCTTCAGAGCTGTTTTTGCTCCCTGATGCCTAGAACATACGGTGTCTGTCACCATTAAAAAATGATCAGACACATGGGAAGGTGAGGCCCCACTTCTAGAATAAAAGCTATTGACAGTTGATGATTCCAGAAGGCAGGAACGACACTCTTCTTTGGAGATGGGGCTGCTGGTAGGTGACCCTTGCCTCAGTAGCTGGCCCCACACTTGGGAGCATATGAACAGTACTACTTGTATTCCAGAGGGTTATTAGTAACAATAAAAGGGGACCACATGAATTTGGGAGGGTGGGGGAGTTGCAGGGAGATAAAGGTGGGTGGATTTGATCAAACAACATTGCATAACTGCATGAAATTTTCAAAGAATAAATAAAAATTCTAAAAAGGATAAAAGTTGCATTTCAGAGTTGTGCCCACAAACCAAAAAGTCCGAGGGCCAAGACTGTAAGGAGAAGGAGGAAGATGCAGCCACTGAGCGTCCCAGACTTTGGCCGTCTCGCAGAGAGCTCTCAGTGCTCCTGAACTTTTCCAAACCAGCAACTAAACAGAAGAACGGGCTGGCTGAATGGCTTGGAAATTAAAAGTTCATCAAAATATTTTGTGAGGTGATAAAGACTGGAGGAGGAAAGGAGTGATTCAGAAACTATCACTAAATAAGGAAATGTTCAGGACATGCAGAGAGTGAGAGCGAGGGATAAGCTGATGTAGGCAGCAGGAGGGCAACAGGGAAAGCCTCTGACGAGGGCATCACGTGGAGGATATCTGTATGATAAACATGCATGTGAACGTCTGTTCAGCACATTGAAGGTGGAATTTAAAGCTAAAATGGGATGACTATACACACTTTGTTTTCCTGAAGTAACAAAAGCAGTAACGAAGGGTAGCATCAGAGACTCCAGTTCATTCTTTGAGGAATGTACATGCTGGGGAAAAACTATATCATATATTTTTTTAAAAAAATCACATACATATGTACATACACACAAATACACACACAAACACACACACACACACACACACACACACACACACACACACAAACACACACACCCATTAATATGAAAGCTAAAAATGCTACCCCCTGGAAGATTACCAACAGAACTGCATAAATATTTTTACTAAAAAAAAAAA
>CABHPQ010146921.1:0-27681 GCA_902168405.1 Peromyscus aztecus
ATGTGTGTACCTGCATGTATGTCTGATGCCTTGGCATTTGATCCCCTGAAACTGGAGCTACAGACGGTTGTGAGCAGCCATGTGGGACTGGAAACTGAACTCTGGTCCTCTAAAAAGGAAGCAGCAAGTGCTCTTAACAGCTAGGGAGTCCATCTCTCCAGTCCCTGGTTTCAAAGGTTTTAACTTACCAGTTACAGCAGTCAATACAGAGACCCTCCTTAAACACTTCTCCACCGTTCAGTGTCTTCTGTACATTACCCCCTCCCCTTAGAAAGGGGAATAAAGGGGGCTGGAGAGATGGCTCAGTGGTCAAGAGTACATAGTGCTCTTGCAGAGGACCCAAGTTTGAGTCCTCGTATCCATGTCAAATGGCTCATAAACCACCTTAACTCCAGCTTCAGGGGATCCAATGCCCCCTTCTGCCCTCTGTGAGCACTGCATTCACATGTACAAAACCACACTCTGATAGACACATATACATATAAAAAATAAAAATTAGGTGTGGAAAAGATGTCTTAGTGGATAAGAGGACTAGCTACTCTTGCAGAGGACCTGGGTTGAGTTCCAAGCACCCCTATCAGGTAGCCCATAATTAACTGAAATTCCAGTTCTAGAGGATTTAACACACTCTTCTAGTGCACATGGGCACATACACATGATATACATAAAACAGGCAAACACACATATAAATTATTAATTAAATTTTGGCAGCTCATATACTAAAATTGAAATGATACAGAAATTAACATGGCCCCTGTACAAAGAAGACACACAAATTTGTGAAGCATTCCATAAAATAAAGTTTAATCCCAGCACTCGGGAGGCAGAGCCAGGTGGATCTCTGTGAGTTTGAGGCCAGCCTGGTCTACAGAGCAAGATCCAGGACAGGCACCAAAGCTACACAGAGAAACCTTGTCTCGAAAAACCAAAAAAAAAAAAAAAAAAAAGAAGAAAGAAAGAAAAAAGTTTAAAAGTTTAGCTCAGCAATTAAGAGCATTGGCACCTCTTCCAGAGGTCCTGAGTTCAATTCCCAGCAACCACATGGTTCATAACCATCTATTATGGGATCTAATGCCCTCTTCTGGCATGCAGATGTACATGCAGATAGAACACTATATACATAAAATAAACAAATCTTAAAAAAAAAGAAAGAAACCTTAAAAATACAATAAACATTTGTGTATTGCTGCTGTGTGGCACTGTTCCTGGGGAGACCTGGACAAACAGCTGCTCCTCTCAGACAAGGAGCCAACTACAGACCAAACATCTACCCAAATCCAACTTAGTAAACCAAATGAATTTTATTGGGATTACTTACAGGAGCATGTGTGAAGTTACAGAAGCAGGAATGACTCAAGGGCGGCTGTCATGAGTATCAGCTCACAAAAGCTGGAAACCTGGAATGCACTGCACAATCTGTAGGCAGTTCCACAGGTTGGAGAATGTTCTTTCCCTGCAGCTCAGCTGGTCCATACCTCTTCTAGGTAGCTCAGCAGGCCTTACTGCCTATATATGCTTGGGAAGGGAGGGGCCTAGTGAATCTGGTCAATTTCAGGAACTTCCTGAAGCCACTGAATTGTTTACCTCCTGAGCTTAATGAGTTTAGCTGTAGGAAAGAATGTTTCACCTTCCCTTAAAATATACAATTACCTCAACTCCATTTTGACATCCTGTGTCCTTTTTTGTTTTGTTTTGTTTGGTTGGTTTTGGTTTTTTCAAGACAAGGTTTCTCTGTGTAGCCCTGGCTATCCCGGAACTCACTCTGCAGACCAGGCTGGCCTTGAATTCACAGATCTATCTGCCTCTGCCTCCTGAGTGCTAAGATTAAAGTGATGTGCCACCACTGCCCCAATTTAACATCCTGTACCTTATGGAGCTTCCTTCAAAGACAGGTTATAATCTTGGAGGAAACCGCTACACAACAGTTATATGTGTACATATTGTTTGTGTGTGCACATGTGTGTGGAGGTTAAAAGTCAAAGTCTGGTATCTCTCACTATTCTTTTTCCACCTTATTCTAGTATTATTAATTATTATTATTATTACTATTATTATCATCATCATCAGTTCCTCTCATAGAACCTGGAGCTGAGGAAGACTTGAGTTTTCTTTTTTGGATTTTTTAAATGATTTATTTATTTTTATTTCATGTGCATTGGTGTTTTACCTACTTGTATGTCTGTATGAGGGTGTTGGATCCCCTGGAACTAGAGCTACAGGCAGTTGTAAGCTACCATGTGGGTGCTGGGAATTGAACTCAGGTCCTCTGGAAGAGTAGTCTGTGCTCTTGACCACTGAGCCATGGCTCCAGCCTCCTGATGAGTGTTCTTACCCAGCACCTCCCGACACTTTGCTACCCAGGATGGAGGAAGCTGCTATCTATCTCAGTGTCAGCAGATTTACCTGTGTGCTGCAGCCCAAGTGTGCGGTGTCTTTGGCAATGTTTGGGGGGGTGATCAAGAGCAGTACAATGCAATGGCACCTCCACTGTTCTGGAGTCTCTGCGGCTCCCTGGCCAACAGCTCATAGGGAGAGACCCCATACCTGACACTGGGAGTTTTGCTTAAAGATCTATGGCTTCTGGGAGTAGCACTACCCATCCATAAAGAGTACTTCCATTCAAACCTGTTAAAAATTTTTTTAATTAATTAAGTCTAGACTGGCTAGACCGGCAAGCCCCAGGGCTCTGCCTACTCAGCACTTTGATTACAAGCTTTTACGTGGGTGCTGGGGATTCAACGACCAACCTCCCGACTCTCAGAGTAAATATTTTAAAAACACCATGCTTATATTCTGAAATGCTCAGATTCCTCTCTACTTTTGATTCCACAGACTGTACTGTAATCATGACTGAGGGACATGGTAGTTATGAGATTAAGAATCCTCAAAGGCCAGAAATATGCCTTATTCATGACTATATCTCAAAAAAATCCAGAAGGCTACTGTATCTGGAGCAAAAGTTCAACAAATATTTGCCAATACAGCTTACCAATGGGTCCTCCTGGCTTCCCAGTGAACACATCGATGCAATAACACATATTCATATTGTTTTTATGTAAATATTGATGTTTAAACAAATCAATAAAAACTGTTCATGTTGCTTGGTATTCAAGCTATAAGAATATGGATTATGTTTTTTTAAAGATATGTTTAAGGACTAGGTGGGAAAGGAACACAGAAGATTAAAATGCATTAGTTAGTGTGAAATAATGGATACTTTTTCTTATTTTTCCCAAACTTTTCATATTCATTTTTTAAAGATTTACTTGTTCTGTTTTATGTGTATAAGTGTTTGCCTGCATGTACGTCTGATTACCACGTGTGCATGCAGTGCCCTCAGAGTAAAAAGAGAACACTGGATCCCCTGGAACTGCCTGTTATGTGTGAGCTGGGAACTGAACCCTGATCCTCTGCAAGAACAGCCAGTGCTCTTAACCACTGAGCCATCTCTCCAACCCCCTGTATTATTTCTATAGTTTAAAATTACAGTAAATTAATCAACACAGTCAGTCTCTCAACTACCCCATGGACTCAGAGTTGGGCAATCTGCATTTCTAGGCAGCAGGGTTACTTTAGATTAGCTCTGGCTCCATCCTATGCCTAGGGAGTAAGGAACATTTGTCAGTTCTGACAGTCCCACACCATCTCCCCTCTTTGGGGGAAGTGAGCCTCAGCCCTCTGGCATATTCATGAGGCTGTCAAATACAGTATTTTATCTCTCCCCCTAAAGTAGGGGAGACACGTGACACAACATGGACCAATTTGAGTCTTTCCTTTAAACTTTCAGAATTAGTAATAAATGGAAGATAAGATGGCTCCGTGGGTAAAGGCCCTTGTGCACAACCCAGATACCCTGAGTCCTACACCCTCCCTGTCCCAGAACTCACGTAAAGGAGGAAGGAGAGAACAGACTCCACAACCTTGTCTTCTGACTTGTGGATTCCTGCTGCAGGGCATGCATGCTCCCCTCTCCTCTATGCATAAAGACACACACACACACACACACACACACACACACACACACGTACACTCCTGCTGCAGGGCATGCATGCTCCCCTCTCCCCTATGCACAAAGACACACACACACACACACACACACACACACTAGCAAAAATAAATAAAGTTCGAAGAGAATAGTGGCAACTACCTTTCTCTGTGAGTTTAAGGCCAACTTGGTCTACCTGGCAAGTTACAGGCCAACCAGGGCTACAAAGTAAGACCCCATCTCAAACAAAGGAAGCAAGCAAGCAAGCAGTTAGAACCTAGAGTTGGGCAGTTGGCAAGCAAAAGCAGGAGGAACTCAAGTTCAGGGCCAGGATGGGCACCAGTTAACACAGCTCAAAACAAACTCAGAAACAGAACCAAAATGTTACCATCAGACTGTGATGTTTACGTTGGCTGTCAATGTGACAGGGTCTAAAATCACCCTGGAGACAAACCTGTGACCCTGTCTGCGAGGTATCATCTAGACTAGGTGAATAAAATGTGGGCAGCACCACCCCATGGGCTGCAGTCCCGGACTCCTGAAAAGGAGAATCAGTCGCTACTTCCTGACTCTGGCTGTGACGTGAGCAGTCGCCTTCTGCTCCCACCGCCTCCCTGTCATGATGGACTGTCAAACAGTACAGTGGAATAAGCCCTCCCGTAAGTTGATTTTGGCAGAGAGTTTTATCACGGCAACAAGGAAGTAGTGGATACACAGGTTGAAGGTGTACTTCCGTGGTGACATGCTTGCCTAGCATGCACAAGGCACTGAATTTGACCCCAGTGCCAGAAATGGAGGGGGTAAACCAATTTTCAAAGAATCTAAATGTAACAATTATTAACTAACAAATAATATGTAGACAAAGCCAAGCATGGTGGTTCACACTTGTAATCTCGGGAGCCTGAGACAGGAGGACTGTCATGAGTTTGAGGCAAGGCTAGACTTCACAGTTACGTATTGAGCTGAAGGCTAGCCTGGGCTATGGAAGTGAGATTCTGTCTCAAAAATACTAGCAAAGGGCCACTGATGTGGCACAGTGGGTAAAAGCACTTAACACATGAGCTGATGACCTGTTTGGTATCCTGAACCCAAGTAAATATGGTAAGAGAGAACTCTACAAAGTTGTTCTCTTTCTCTCTCTCTCTCTCTCTCTCTCTCTCTCTCTCTCTGTCTCTCTGGCTGGACAGATAGCTCACTGGGTAAAGCAATCACTATACAACCTGAGCTGAGTTCTGATCCCCTGAACCCACATAAAGCCAGACAAGGGAGTGAATGTCTAATCCAAGGCCTGTAAGGAGGCAGAGACATGGGAATCGTTGGGAGCTCAGAGCCAGTGGGTCTGGTGTACACACAGCCCAACAAAAGACCCTGTCTTGAACAAGCTGGAAGTTGAAGACTGACACTCAAGATTGTCCTTTGACTTCAATATGTGCATCAAGGTGTATGTGTGTGTGTGTGCACACGCACACACACACACACACACACACGTGCGTATGCGCACACAGAGGCTTTTGTTTTTTAAGTGAGACAATTACCTTTCGTTCTGGTCCCTATGCCTGTGATCTGCTTATATTCAGTACGGCTCTAACTTTTCAGAGGACGGATATGCACAGGGGACAAAGACTGGCAGCATGTTCCGTCCTACTCAGTTGTGCCTTGGCAAAGATTCAACCAATTTTCCTTTGGAGATAATAAGGAATTACTAAAAATAATGATGAAAGCATTTTGTACATTAGTGAATATACATACTTTGTGTCCTGAGTAGGGCAGGTGTGGCTGTGAACATCTGGCTAGCTGCCAGCCTGCTCCCAGGTGTTGGTCCCCACCACATCACAAAGCCCTGATATATACGCTAGGGTCAGGGTAAAGAAGTCATGCCTCGCTCCTGAGGCGGGTGGTTGGCTAGTCCTGCATGTTTGTGAGAAAGAACTGTATCAGATTGCAGGTGCAGCTTCCGATAGTCTAATCACGATAAAGATAGTGACTGAGATCTCCCCTTGGATCCACACACTCAGCCTGTTGCCTGTGAACATAGTCTATGCTGCCTTTTGACTGCTGGTTATTGTCCAATTAAGGACTGAAGAAAAAGACAATCCCTAAGGCAAATGGCCTCTACTCTCTGTGAGTGAGGGCTAAAACAGCCACCACTCCCTCCTAGAACACAGCTAACTGAGTATCATTACCTGCAGATACTGCAGGACTGTCTGAGTATCCGGAGAGGCTCCAGAGACCATGGCTGACCTGCAACTCCTTCCTGGCCACGGTGAGGGATAGACTGCTCAGCAGAGTGTGAAAGACAAGCCCAGGGTCTGCCGCTACCATCTGCAGCTTTGTTCTGCATGTCCCTCACAAGGTGGTAGGACTCGTCAACTTCCCTGAGACCACACCCTCCTGTGTCCCATGCTTCTTTTACTAGGGTCCTCTGTGATTTATACAACTGAGGTCTAACTTTCGCCGTCTCACCTCATACTCTGGGACAGCCAGAGTTTGTTCTGTCCAGCAGAGATCGTTCAACCTAAATGAACTTTGTAGTTTTGTTTCTCCACAACCCAACCTTTGTTTCCTCATTACAATTACTGTGGGAAATCACTTCCCATCGGCAGTACCGCCTCCCAGCTGGTTAACCAGAGAGGCCTCCTTTTTAAAGTTAATAAATAGTAAAGGCCCCGATGCCTGCTAATGAAGAGCCTCACACAAAAGCTTATGCAGAAGGGACAGGCACGGTGCAAATGTGCGGGGATCTGAGATTCCTCACTCTTCTCCCACATGCCGCATGACAGGCAGTAATGACTATTAATTATTTAAGC
Organism: Peromyscus aztecus; assembly: GCA_902168405.1. Lineage (NCBI taxonomy): Eukaryota > Metazoa > Chordata > Mammalia > Rodentia > Cricetidae > Peromyscus > Peromyscus aztecus. Next base: position 6,793 of record CABHPQ010146921.1, read on the forward strand.
AATGAACATTAGAGCCAACACAGGCAATTTTTTTTTTAAAAGGAAGCTACTCTTGGATCTTCTGTTGAAATCACTTTAATTAACATAAGCTATAGAGTCCAGAGAGATATATGATACTAGTAAAAGAATATTTTATTTTTTTCTATTACTTTTTCCCTTTAAAAAATAACAAATTAGGCTATGTTTGGAAACATCATGGACAAAGTAGAATTTTAAAACGACACTGCTTTCTTTTATGATAGCAAAGAAAGGGCATGAAATGTTGATGAGATTTGTGTATGCATGTGCTGTATGTATGTATGGAGTATGCACACATGTGTAGGGGTGTTACGCCCATGTGTGCCTGTGTACAGGCCGAAGGAGGACATTGGGTGTCCTGCTCTATCTCCACTCTGTTCCCTTGAGGCAGGGTCTCTCACTGAATCTAGAGCTCACTGCTTTGTTTGTCCTCTGGCAGTTTGCAAACCCCAGGGAGCCTCCTGCATCTGCTCTGCACAGCACTGGGGCTACAGGCTCGTGTAGCCACACCCACTTTTTATGTGGGTGCCGAGGTTTGGTCTCTGGTCCTCAGGCTTGTGTAGTAAATATTCTTAGCTACATGAGAGTCCTGAACTTGTAAGACAGCCCTGAACTCACGATCCTCCTACACCAGCCTGCACTATTCCTGGCTTCCTGAGATGCCCTTGAACTCCTGATCTGCCTGCTTTCACCTCCCAGGTGCTGGCATTCCAGGTGTGCACCACCAAGCTCTGCTGAGAATTTCAACTCAAAAATCAAATCATACAAGGCTCTACTTGGTCTCTGTACATCCTGTGGTACTTATAATAGTGTCTTTCAAAAGCTTTCCCACTATTTTTAAAGTTAAGAGCCAAAAAGGGGGCATGGTTTTGATGTTATTTTCATATTCTAGGACTGCTGTCACCTGTCTGAAACTCACAGGCAATTCTACCAGAGACTAGTCTTCCATGTTGCCAACCTCCCCACTATTAGTGATATTCCTCTTACATAGTGCTCACTTCCAGCTCAGTTCCATTTAGACATCTCTCATGATTACTATCACTAATCTGCCTCTGAGGCCAAGAGAGTCTCAGTGTCTCCTTTGCAGGTGTCTTTTGCTGAGCCTGTTTTAATATTCATTCCACCTTATGCTCAGTTCCCATGTGACCTTCTAAATACAGATTCATGTGTTTGCCAGTGCCACATGCATGCTTTGACTTTAGTTCAAGCACAAATTCCTTTATTTTTATTTTATGTATGAGTGCTCTGCAAGTACACCTGCATGCCAGAAGAGGGCATTAGATCCTATTACAGATGGTTGCCGGGAATTGAACTCAGGACCTCTGGAAGAGCAGCCAGTGCTCTTAACTACTGAGGCATCTCTCTAGCCCCCCATATTTTATTATGTTTAATTATGCATATAGGTATGTGTGTGCTGGCACTGTTGGAGGCCAGAAGCATCAGACTCCCTGGGAGCTGGAGTTAGATGAGTTTGTGAGCCACCTAAAGTAGGTGCTGAGAATTGAACTAGGGTCCTCTGTAAGAGCCATACACTTTTAACCACTGAGCCAGCTCTCCAGGGTCCAGACACAAACTCTAGGCTATCAGTCACTCAAGGAACAGTCAGTGACTATTTCCCAGGTGCATGGCACCCTGGGAGGCAGGGGTGAAGGTAGCAAATCACATAGACTGTCTTTGCCCTCATAGTGGGCCCGACACACACCAATGAGATGAAGGATGAGCAATTCTTTGTCACTGTAGCTAAGTGCTAAAGGCTGAACTATTTCTAGGAAGATACCCTTGGATTAGGATCGAGGCTCCATCAGGACCTTCATCCTCAGGAAAGTAACATTTAAGTTTATACTTGAATCGGATGTGGCAGCAGTAAAGAGTCTGAGGCAGGAGGATGGAATTCAAGTCATCCTCTCCATTATGTAACAAGTTTGCAGGCAGCTTGGGCTGTATGAGACCCTGCCTCAAAGCAGAGCAAAACAAAAAACATCTCCAAATAAAAACTAATAAAAGTTTGTTTGTTTCAAGACAGGGTTTCACTATGCAGCTCTGCCTGTCCTGGATCTCACTCTGTAGACCAAGTTGCCCTAGAACTTACAGAGATCCTCCCGACTCTGCCTCCCGAGTGCTGGGATTAAAGGCGTGCGGCACTACCGTCCGGCTTGGTCATGATGTTTAACACGGCAATAGAAAAGGAACTAACACAACAAACCACCTACAATTTGCTGCTCTTCCTTTTTATCCCCCCCGCCTTCTCAAGGGCTAAACCTGTCAGGCTTCAGGCTGTGGGCTGGCCAGTCACTCTGCCTGGTTGGGCTGGATCAACAGGGTTCAGGAGCTGACTGGACTAGGATTACTCCACCTCTCTTTAGCTCAGGGGCTGGCTCGTCAGCCATCTTATTCTTCCAAGGATGACGGCAGAAAAGCAGGGCAACAGCAGAAGCTCACTGAAGCTCCCTCTGGGAGTCCTACCACAAACATTCCAGTGGCCAATTGTCTCGTGGCCAAGCCCCAACTATGAGGGAGGCGAGGAAGCTGACTCCACCCAAGGGAAGGAGGTGTGAAGAAATAATTCTCTGAGTAATGCTGCCGTATCTCAAAGCAACTATGCTCAAGGAACCTCCTATTCCTGTTGTTGTTTTCCAAGACAGGAGGGGTAGAGGCAGGGGATAGAGAGACAGGTAACTCAGTGATTAAAGGTACACGCCACCAAGTCTGATGATCTAGTTCAATCCTAAAATCCACACAGCGGATGGAGAGAACCTAACCCCGAGTTATCCTCTGATCTCCACACACAGCTGTGGCTCAAGCACACCTCCTATTTAACACATCCACACGAAATAAAATTTTTAAAATGTAATAAAGATAGGGTCTCATATATCCTAGGTTGCTTCTGAATTCAGTATGTGGCCAAGGCTGACTTTGAACTCCCCTTTCTTCTGTGTACCCAAGGATAACCTTCCCCCCAAAAAAACCCACTTCTGATTCTCCTGCCTCTTGCTCAAATGCTGTTTTTGTTTTTTGAAACAAGGTTTCTCTGTGTAACAGCCCTGGCTATCCTGGAACTCATTTTGTAGACCAGGCTGTTCTTGAACTCACATATCTATCTGCCTCCCGAATGCTGGCATTAAAGGTGAGCCACTACCACCTAAGTTCAAAAGCTGGGATTTAATAGGTGTGTGTGCCACCACACCTGGTTTATGTGGTGATAGAATTTATTATTTGCTGGTAAAACAAAATCTCAGCCTTTTTCAAGATTTATTAATTTTCAGTCTATGTGTGTGTTTTGCCTGCACGCTTGGTCTGCACTATGTGCATGCTTGGTGCCCACAGAGGCCAAAAGAGGGCACTGGATCCCCTGAAACTGGAGTTAGAGATGGTTGTGAACAGCTAGGTAGGTGCTGGGAACTGAACATGGGTCCTCTGCAAGAGCAAGTGCTGTTGACTGCTGAGCCATCTCTCCAGACTCTGTCTATTTTGAGATGAGGTCTTATCTATAGTCCAGTCTGGCCTGAACTCAAGATGCATCTGCCTCTTTCTTTGGCATTAAGGGAGTGTAGGGTTGTGACATCAGGCCTGGACGGCTTGAGTTTTTAATAAGCAGCTAGGCTTGTTGGACATCAATATTTTTGTTCGGGGTGAGGCTGGTGGAGATGGGGTGCCCTTGAGCTGTGAAAGTGAGCTATTTTTAACGAATTCAAGGAGAGGTGATTCATGTAAAGAATCTAAAGGTTTTAGTAATATCTTAAATTGACTTTAATGAGTAGTTAGATTGAAATAGCTACAGGCTCCAGGGAGTAGACCAAACCTATTGAGTCCTTTCCTGGGAGATAAAAGAGCTTTAAAAGTAGCTTGCACCAGCAAGGCAGTGTCAGCCTCTTCATGCCCCCGGCACAGTGCACGCAGCAGGGGAGCATTTCTGCTCATCTGACTAATTGGTGGCTAAGTACGCACAGAACAGAAAGGGACGCTTATGTCACTAACTAGCAGGAAAGCTGTCTCAGGCTCGCAGGGAAGAGGCAGGGGGTCTCCAAGCACACCCACAGGTGACACAAGCTTCTAAACAACTGGAGCTGGCCGTTCATTTTCCTTTCAGAAGCAGCAAGCTAAAAGGGGGGCTGGAAAAGATAAAGGAACTAGTTTTAATTTGGCTTCCATTTCTGCTGCCAATGATTCCCTCCTGAGACAACTCAAGTATTAACACTCTAGTTCCCACAAGCCCATTCATACTCTTTCATCAGGCTGTTACAAGGTCTCTTAAAGCTCATTTGCATCATTAAGAGGAAATATAACAGAGAAGGTTCTTCACCTCACCTCCGGGAAAGGGAACCGCAGGAGGGACAGAGCTGTGAGCCATTTCCCACACTGGGTGCTCCAGTGTCTCCTAAGACCTTCTTCCCATCCCTCCAGACACCCAGACTCTCACCACACGCCCCCTAGGTAAGCCAGACACAGTGCCACCATTTTACTCAGTATTCTTTAATATTTTCACTAGTCTTTGTATATGTAACGGTGGGGGTGGCGCACGCAACGTCACCTGTGCGGAAGTCAGAGGACAATGCTTGGGGATCAGTTCTCTTCTTCCGCTGTGGGATCCAGGGATAGGTTTTCACTCAGCAAGCACTCTTACCCTTTGAGCCATCTCACCAGCTCCTATTTTAAAGCTAGTATTTTTTTTTTAAATTAATTTGTTTGTTTATTTTTGAGACAGGGCCTCAATGTAGCCATGGCTGGACTGGAACTCACAGCAATCCTCAAGTCACTGCCTCCTGAGTTAAGGGATTAAAGGCGTATGCTACCCCACCTGCTTTATTTTGCTTTTACAGTTTTGTGTTTATGTGTGTGATGTATGTGCATGTGTGTGAGGCCATGTGGAGGCCAGCGGAGGATGTCAGGTGTCTTGCTCTGTCACTCTTGAGCCTGCCATGAACATGGAGCTAGGCTGGTGACCAGTAAGCCCCAGTGATCCCTCTATCTCTGCTCCCAATGATTGCCTGGAGTACATGGTCACAGGCTTGCACAGCCACACCGAACCTTTTCCCGGTGCTGGGGATCCACACCCAGGTCCTCATGTATGCACAGCCAACACACTTTCCACTGAGCCATCCCCCTAGCCCCCCCAATTCTTTATACGGCAGCTTCAAAGCAGTCCTTCACGAAATATTTATGAGTATACAGAAAGCCCTTGAGAAGTGGGAGAAAAACTAGGTCTAAACCTGTAATCCCAGCACCCAGGAGGCTGAAGCAAGAACACTGAGGTCAACCCGAGCTATGTAGAAATTCTGAGGTCAGGTCCAGAGAGATGGCTAGCAGTTAAGGGCACTTGGCCCTCAAGCCTGATGACCTAAATTCAATCTGAAACCCACACTGTGGAAGAAAAGAATTGACTCCTGGAGGTTGTTCTCTGACCTGCACAAGTGTGCCATGACACATTCTCCCTCTCTCTCTCTCTCAAAATAAATAACACACAAACTTAAAATGCAGGTGTGAAAGAGAGGTGGAACCAGGGTTAGAAGAGGAGAATTGCAGGGCTGGAGTGTAGCTCAGAGGTGGACCACTTGCCTAGCATGTGTGAGCTCTGGGGTTTGATCCCCAGCACTGTTTAATAGAGAGAGAGTGAGATTCCCCAAAGCCAAACAATGTGGCACAATGTACCTCCCACTCTGGCACAAGTAACATAGGTGGTCAGAAATGCCAAGCTGGCAAAGGTGCTGCTGGCAGTCTGACTTCCTGAAGAAAGGCATCAATTTTCTGATACCTTCGTGTGGAATCTTGCTCTTGCTGTTTCCTAGCATAGCAACAAGCCACTCATACTTCCAGAAGACGGCCCGAGGGAGGAACCAGGAGATTGAGGCCACGGACAGGGTTTGCTGGGTGTGCTCCATAAGAACAAGTGCTCTGAGTATGTATGAAATAATATTTCATTAGGTCTAAACTTTACAAAGTGGACCTAAGGTACAATTTGTCAAGACTCAGGATAAACTTGCTCTAAACTTCAGATTCCAATAAAATGACCACCGTTTTCAAAGATGAAATAGCAAAGCTCCATATTTCCTAAGACCATGGCCAAACCCTAGACATGGCCATGAGTTACAATCTAATCCTGGAAAAACATTTACATTGACCTAAACTACCCGTCTCTTTGATTATCATTGAAGCAAACTACCTCAGTTTCCAGTGGGACATGGCTAATGAATCCTGGGGAAAGAAGGTCAGAACTAAAGTCAATTTTTATTTTGTTTTATTGAGACAGGGTAACTCTGTGTAGCCCTGGTTGTCTTGGAACTCTCTATGTAGACCAGGCTGGCCTCGAACCCAGAGATCAGCTTGCCTGTGCTTCTCACGTGCTGGAATTAAAGGTGTGTGCGATCACCACCTAGCTTAAAAAAATCATTTTCTTTGTGTTTGTGTGTAGGTAGTACGGTCAGAGGACAACTTGGGGCATTTGGCACTCTCTTTCCAGCATGTGGATCTCCAGGACTGAACTCAGGTGTCAAGCTTGGCAGCAGGTACCTTTACCCACTGAGCCATCTTGCCAGCCCTAAATAAACTCCTCTTATAGTATAGTCTCAAATAATATGGCAATTTGACAGCGATAAAAATAAATAAAAAGAGCTGACTGCTAACTTATTTCAGAGCAAGCAGACAACTTGATAGCACACTCTTAGGAGCCAGTGTGGAGCTGCATGTCTGCAATGCCAGCGTACTACCCAGTATATTCTAGGACAGCCTGGGCCACTGAGTGAGGCTGTCTAAAAAAGACAAATGAATAAAATTTAAAAGATAATTTACATTCTTTTGTTTGCTTGTTTTTCAAGACAGGGTTTCTGTGTAACCCTAGCTGTCCTGGAATGCTCTCTATTGAACAGGCTGGCCTTAAACTCAGAGATCCGCCTGCCTCTGCCTCCCAAGTGCTAAGATTAAAGGTATGCACCACCACTGCCCATCTGATAACTTACGTTCTTAATTCAAGTGTTGAAATTATGTCTGGAACATGGTTTCATCAGAGGCATTGGAGAATGTACCAGAAGTTCATAGTTACAATTGCTAGAAATTGGAGCAGAGGCTCCATGGCTGATACATGATCTTAGAAATAACCCTTTTCAGGACTGCTATCATTCAAAAACTGGGAGGGCCAGAATGTAGAGGGATGCTTCAGTAAGTACACTAGTTGCCTTACACATAGGGACCTAAATTCCACCCTTAGAACCCAGAACCCAGTTTGGTGGCACATGCTGGTTAATCCTAGTACTAGGAAGGCAGAGACAGGCAAATGCCTGGGGTTCCCTGGCTAGTCTAACCTAACATTGATCCTGAGGCCAATGAGAGACCCTGACTCAAAGCAGATGGTGGCTTTCCTGAGGACAGCACTCTATGTTAGATGTACACTTTTGATACAGCAATTTTACAGTGATTAAAAATCAAAACCATGAAGGGTCTTGCACGTGTGTAACGAGTGCTCTTCCCTAAGATACATCCCCAGTCCCAGCTATTTGAGCCAGTCAGTTGACAGAGGTTGTAAGCAACGAAATCCTTACAGACAAATGACAAAACATTAGGATGCTTCCAATTGATAGCCTCAGACCTTGTAATTGCTAGGTCTGTGGGGAATAGCATGTCCTCTTGTGTTCAAGGGCCTGCCAGCAACATGGTCTCTATACTGTGAGGTCAATTTAAATAGTGAGAAAAATTTCAAAATGGAGGTGAGTTAGGGTGTCAAAGGGGCATAGACTTGGGGATTATCTACTAAAAGCCATACTTTTAGCTGGATTTTAGAAACTTGATGAAATATTGAACACATTTCTCCAGTTTCTAATGTCTTTTTTGACTTCCAGGGCCAGACAGAATGGAAGCAATTATATGGTGCTATTTGTTCCCGGGAGTCTGTGTGTGGGATGCTGACAGTTTTAATTTACATACTAATGTTGGAAAAACATTTTGAGAGGCAAAGTAACAGAAAGGTCTTTGTAATAGAAAGAATACAGAGAAAAACAAAATACAACAAACAGCAGACAGGAAGGTGACTGACCGCTGCGGTGATGGCTGGTTCACTTAGTCCATAATAATTCCAACTGTTCATCATTTACTGCAGAAGACACCACGTCAATGGAGGACTTGCCCAGTCTTTTAGTCACTAAAAGACTTGGTGTTCTGCCTTCAGCGAAAGGTCCAACAATCAAAGTTAACAAGCTGTTTGCCCCAAAGCCTTAGTTTTCTCTTTGAAAACCCATCTATCTAAAATACCTGTTGTACCATTCACAAGATCAAACAAAATGCTGAAACACAAAGTCTTGTTTTATTGATTTCACTAACAGCCCCTTTACACATTCTCTTATTGGAACTTATTTTTTGCTTCAGCCCTAATTCTTTGAGAAATAAGGAAATTTATTTATTTATTTATTTATTTTGAGACACGGTCTTGGTATGTAGCCCTGGCTGGCCTGGTACTCACTCTGTAGACCAGGCTGGCCTAGAACTCAGAGACGTGCCTGCCTCTGCTCCCCAATGCTAAGATCAAAGGTGTGTGCCACCACATCTGGCTTAAAATGCAGTGATTTCCCCAAAACATCTGGACATAAGAATATTAGAAGTCAGCTGGGCAGTGGTAGCAGATACTTTTAATCCCAGCACTCGGGAGGCAGAACCAGATGGATCTCTGTGAGTTCAAAGTCAGCCTGGTCTACAGAGTGAGATCCAGGACAGGCACCTGGTCTACAGAGTGAGATCCAGGACAGGCACCAAAAACTACAGAGAAACCCTATCTTGAAAAACAAAACAAACAAACAAACAAAAACAACAACAAAAAACCCCCACTATATATATATACACACACAAACACACACATATACACACACACATACAGGCTAGCTGCTGTGTATCAGGACCTTCCCACTTCCAGAGATTGAAAAGGTATGCAAATGGGAACAGGAGACACGGCTTACAAGCATTTAATAACTGCACTGCACAGAACTCACTGATGAACATGACGTGGGGAAGCAGATGTCAACCAGTGCTAAAATGAGCAGCCGAATGGCAGAACAGCACCGATGCTAATCCTGAGGAGGGAAATGCAAACTAAGGTATAAGGTAGGCTTTACTAGCTCCACTGAAAAAAGTGAGGCTCCATAAGATGAATTAACTTTGCTGGCTGTGATGGCACACTGTGAGTTTGAGGCCAGCCTGGTCTACAAAGCGAGTTCCAAGACAGCCAGGACTGCTACACAGAGAAACCCTGTCTTTTTGAAAAACCAAAAAAGAAAGAGATGAAGTAACTGATGTAACCACAAATGTCAGCATCTTTTAATAGAGGATAACTTTAAGTACGATAGGTGGGTGTGATGAACAGTAAGTACCTCTCTATGCTCATGTGGTTGTTTGGTTCGATTTTTGGCGTGAGACGGGGTTTCACCAAGAAGCCCTGGTTGGCCTCCAATTCTTCATGCCCCAGTCTCTACTTCTCAGTACTGGAGTTACAGGTGATGCCACCATACCTAGCCTCCTGGTGCTGTTCTTTAAAAATGTTTAAGGGACACCAAGATTAAGGGCTCCAGATTGACATGAGGCTCTTTCACATGAAAAATACTCTTAGATCCTTGGTTTACTGGGGGATCATGAGGCAAATGATAATCTTGCTATGGCTTAAAAGTAACATAATTCTATTACTAGGTACTGACCCAAAGGAAACTGAAAAATAGGCATTCGACAAGTACTTGCGTAGAAATTTTCATAGTGGCACTATTCACAAGAGCTGAAAAGTATAAAAATAACTCAGACGTGCATCAAACACATGGCTAAACAAAACATAGTATTTATACTGTGAAGTATTATTCAGCCATTAAAAAGGAATGAAGTGTTGAAGTATGTTACAATGTAGGTTAGCCCTACAAATATTGCATGAAGTGAAGAAGCCAGACACATAATAAGGCCATATAGTGCATAATCACACATCCATTCATGTGAACTATCCAGAGAGGTAAGTCCATAGGGACAGGAGAGCAGATCAGTGGATGCTGGAGGGCTGGGAGGAAGGCATTTTGGAGTGATTGCTTACTAGATGCAGGTTTTCCTGCGGGGGGTGATGGGAATGACCCGGCACTAGGTTGGGAGCTGCACAGCATTGTGAATGTACTAATCACTACTGAGTCTAAGTTAAGCAGTGACTTCTGTGAATATGAACTTCATCTCCATGACCATAGGTGACAGCAGTGGTCGGCCTTTCCTGGTGTGCTACACTTCAGTGAGCGATGGTCATGAGACAGCAGACAGACACCCACTGCTAAGGCTCCACAGCACTCATCTGCAGGACCGGCTTCCTGGGAGGCCGAGCCAGACAAGAGTTTGAACCCAGGACTCCAACACAGGGAGATCCCTTTTCAATTTTTCTTTTATTTATTGAGTGTGTACGTGGGTATGCATGTATATGTGTGCATACACATGAGCCATGGCACATACGTGGAGGTCAGAAGACAATTGGTAAAAGTCAATTCTTTCCCTTCACCATGTTGATCTGGGGGATTAAACTCGGGTCGGTCATCAGGCTTGGCCGCAAGCACCTTTTTCTAAGGGGTCATACTTGTTGACCCAGAGACCCACCCCTCTCAAAAAACCCAAGACATTACAAGTTCCAAATAAGGCATTTACATAGCTGAGGTCCCCTAATTTGTTCAGTTGGCAAAGCACCTAGTAGAATTTACGTTTATAAGAAGCAGTAAAAATGTTTTTAATTTGTATAAAGTGCAAAAAAAAAAAAAAAAAAGAGAACATTGAGAAACACAGGAAGGACGCCTGGGGAAAGTACATGTAAGGACGTGGCTGTGCGTCTGCCCATGCAGTCACCACTCTCAGGGAGAAACTTGCTTTCTTCATAACTGGGTTTGTGTTTCTCCCCAAACTGCACTGTTTATAGTAATTCACTGTTACCACCCTCAGAGGGCCCGGGGCTGCCTTTTCCTACTGCTTCCCCACTGAGACAAGGCAGGAGGTTAAGTTACTTCAGGAGGCTCTCAACAGGGTCCCCCATTGTTGCTTGTTAGAAATCCAGAGGTACAATGGGCCCCATTCATGCTGCCCACTCACAGGCTGGGAACAGTCCCACAGTGTCCATTCAACTCTGGGCTAGGACACTGAATTTTCATAGATGCCAACTTGCACAAATACAAGTTAATTATTTTTAAAAAATACAACAGTACAGAATAAAGAAATAAAACCAGGAGTCAGGATACCTGAGCCACAGTCACAGCTCTGTCCCTAATGTGACTTTAGACAGATCACATGCTCTTTCTGTGTCTTGGTCTCCTTGTGTGAAAATGAAAAGGTTTCTGATTCTACAGACACAGGAGGGCTAATGACATCACCGCCCTGGTCACCCCAAGGTGTGCAGACAAGAATCAGAACAATCACCAGCTCACAGCTTTCACTCTGATCAGCACTAAAACACAAGTCTTAACTAAACAAACCACAGAATGAGTCCAGCAGGTCCCCGTCCCAACAAGCCCAGGGTCAGTTAAGGGAGCCCCACAGAGAAGGACAAGGGCCTCCTGGGAGGAAAGGCCTAAGCAGAAGTCACTGTTTTCATGTCACCTGTTCTTGGGCATTCTGAGAATCTCTATTTCTTTGCAATGCCTCCAAGTCCTCAGGATGAAAGCACCGTGTGCGGTTAGGAGGGGGCTGGGGGGCGCCAACAGCCACACTGTCATTTCTTGGCTTTTTCAACCTCAAAACCTGCCAGAGCAAGGACCTTATCTCCAGAGCCTAGGAAAAGACACAAAATAAAAAGGTTACTTCAAAGCATTTACAGTCCCAGGTAATGAGGGGACATAACACATAAAGGACAGAAGTCAGACGCGTTAATCCCGACAACTGGAACTCCTTCCCTCTGACAAACAATCCTGCCAGAAGAATGGCTTACTGGGATGAATCCTAACTCAGCTCTAGGTCTGAAGGCAAGTATATAAAATCCTAACTTACTTTTACAGTTACATGCTGCTAAAAGGTATTTTAACACAGTCGGCCGCAAAGCTGGGGGTATTGGGGCTGAGGAGCTAGCTCAGTGGTTAAGAGCACTTGCTAGAGGACCCAGGTCTGGTTCCCAGCATACACAGCAGTTCACAACTGGAACGCCCTCTTATGGACTCCTAAGGCACCATATACATGTAAGCAAAACACTCACACATGTAAATTTTTAAAATAAATAATTCTTTAAAAAAATAAAAAAATAGCTGCGAGTGTTGTTGTGTGCCTACAGTCTTAGCTACTTGATAGCTGCGAGTTGAAGGCCAGCCTAGACAAGACAGTGAAGGATCATTCCAAAAGGAAAGGGAAGCCGCACAGTGGTGGAGCATGCCTTCAACCTGAGCACTTGGGAGGCCGAGGCAGGAGGATCTCTGTGAGTTCAAGGCCAAGGCCAGCGTGGTCTACAGAGCTAGTTCCAGGACAGCCAAGGCTACACAGAGAGAGCCTGTTGGGGGTGAGGTGGGGGACATTTAGAAGGCTCAGTGGTAAAGGCACCTGCTCTCATGCCTGACAACCTAAATTTAATCCTGGGACCCACATGGTAGAAGAGAACCAATTCCTGCAAGCTGTCCTCCGACATCCACGCCTGCATTGTGACATGTGCATCACACACACACACACACACACACACACACACACACACACACACACAAATAAATAAAAGAATTTTGTTTAGGAGACAGAGTTTCTCTGGGTAGCCCTGGCTCTCTCTGTAGACCAGGCTGCCCTTGAACACACAAAGATCTGCCTGTCTCTGCGTCCCATGTGCTGGGATTAAAGGCATGTGAAACCCTCCCATCCCCCTAGCTTAAAAGAAAAAAATTTAAAGTAAAGGTATGTAATTTTTAAAAATTTATTTCTGTGTATGGGTGTTTTGTGTGCACATATGGATATGCACCATGTGCATGCCTGGTGCCTACAGGCCAGAAGAGGCCATCAGATGCCCTGGAACTGGAGTCACAAATGGTAGTGGATTATTATGTGGGTGCTGGACGTTGAACCCAGGCCCTCTGGAAGCCAGTGCTCTGAACTATCTTTCCAGCCCCATGGCATGTAATTTGTTCAAAGTTCATCTGTCTTACTTTATTTTTCTTTTAGAGTATTGGAGCAAAGTGGGTGGTACATGCTCATGGTTCTGACACTTGGGAGGTCAAGGCAGAGAGATCCTAAGTTCAAGGCTAGATGAGGGTCCCTGGCAAGACCCTGCATGGAAAAGAGAGGAAGTGTGGGAGGCTAGAAAGTCCATCCTGTGACTAAGAATGATTAGTGTGTTATCTGAGGAGTTGAACTGGAGCCTAGCACCCACATCAGAAGGCTCACAAACATCTTTTAACTCTAGGTCCCAGAGATCTAATGCTCCATTCTGTGGGTATCTGCACACAATATGTGTATATATACCACACACACATAAATAAAAAAATAAATCTCTTTAGAGCTTAAACTAAAACCAACTAAAGGATTTAGGAAGAAAATAGTTCTGGGCTGGGGAGACGGCTCAATGGTTAAGAGGGCTGGCTGCTCTTCCAGAGGACCTGGGTTCAGCTCCCAGTGCCCAACGGGTAGCTCACAACCACCTTTTAACTCAAGTTCCAGGGGACCCAGTGCTTTCTTCTGGCCCCTTTGGGCACTGGCACTCATATGCACAGATACATGCACACACAGACACATAAAGAAAATTAAAAATAAAATAATTCTGTGACTTTAAACTCAAGGAAAGGTCATTATGTTGTCTCAAGTGTGTTCTGTCAGTATAGAGCTGTAGTACAAGCCCAGCCTTCAAGAATGAGAATGCCCAAGTCCTGGGTTTAATCACCCACGTCATCAAAAAAAAAGTTATTTCTCCCTTAGAGACCCTTCTACTCTTGGGAGTTCTTTTACTTTTCCTTAATAAATCTATGTTTATTCAGAAAAAAGACAGACGGACAGAAGAGAAGGAGTAAAATTGAGCAGAGCTGCTGAGGGGAGGAGGGCAGGGAGGATGAAGAGGGAACTCACTTACCAAGGTCTGTGGAGACTTTCTCAAACTGGCTGAGTGCAGCACCGGCATTGGCTGACAGGAAGGCTTCATCATCTTCTGTCAGCTACACAGATGAGACAAAGTACAGTGAGTGACTGCAAATGTTAGGGCAAGTTCTAGGAGCCACAGTGAAGAAGTCTCAGGGGCTGGATAAGGCTCAGCAGTTAAAAGCACTTACTGCTCTTGCAGAGGAGCCTGGGTCACTCCCAGCACCCTCATGCTGGCTCACAACCACCTGTAACTCCAGGTCCAGGGGATCCAATCTGTCTCTGACATCCTTGGGCACCAGGCACACGCATACGTAGTATACATACAAGCAGACAAAACATTCACACACATAAAATAAACCTAAAAACATTTTTTAAAACAATTTCTTAGGTCTCCAGACCACATCACAGGGCAGTTCATTCCGTAGCAAGCACAACACAAATGTTCTAGCAGCGTATCGTATCAAGTGGCAGGACCTTCTCTCCAAGCTTCCTGAGAGCAGTTAGTATCTCCACCTTCTGCTGGGTGTACAGGTCCCGTTCCAGCTTCCCCACCATCAGATCTCTATCCATCTAGAAAGACAAACGCAAGGCATGTGCACAGGAGCAAAAGTCACTCTGTACAGGAAACCCAGCTTTCCACTCCTACTTCTTTTCTTTTGTTTGTTTTGAGACAGGCTTTCTCTGTAGCTTTGGAGCCTGTCCTGGAACTCACTCTGTAGACCAGGCTGGCCTTGAACTCATGGAGATCCACCTGGCTCTGCCTCCCGAGTGCTGGGATTTACCTGGCTCTGCCTCCCGAGTGCTAGGATTAAAGACGTGCACCACCACTGCCAGCTCAGTCCTACTTCTTAGGACAAAAAACTATTTGGTTAATACAACTTCTCTCCTTCTACCGAGTGGGTCTGGAGAGGGAAATCAAACTCAGGTCTGGCTGTCAGGCTTGGTGGCAAGTACCCTTAACCACTGAGCCATCTTGCTGGCCTAAAACAGTTTTAAAATTCCATTTTTGTTTTTCAAAACAAAGTCTCACTCTGTGGTCCTGCCTCAGACTCCTGTGATGGGAGAATTGCCCCTGGGTCACCCCTGGCCTGGGTCACCCCCAGCCTGGCTCCAGGGTGGCAGCACCTCGCCTTAATCCACCCTTTGTTTCCCTCGTGTCCTCTATGTGAATCTTGCCTGAGTATCCCAAGGGTACAAAGTGTATGCGAAACGTGGCTGGGAAAAATCTGGCACACTGTGATACTCCATAATCAAGAATTTGCATTTGGCGTTGTCCCCTTGGAAGCTTTATCAGGATGTTTTGGGGATATGGAGATTAACTTGCTAGAAGTGTAAATTTGAAGAGCAATAAAAATGTCCTTGGCTGAGGGAAGGTGTCCTGGTCCCTCTAGAGGCTGAATCCTCCTTCAGCTGGAAAGGTTCAAGACATCCTCAGAGTGCCCTGTGTCTTCTTCCCACGGACCCGTGTAAACCCACACCCGTTCAACAACACTCCTGACCGCTAAGGCTACAGGCATGAGCCACCACAGCAGACCAGTTTTCATACAGTTTAAAATTATTATCATCCTCGTTCAGGGTGCATGTGTGCGGGGTGTGAGCTTTCCAGAGTGCACACGTGGAGCTCAGAGGACAACTTGTGGAGTCTGTTCCCTCCTTCCTCCTTGACATGGGTCCTCCACACACTCAGCCATCTTGCTGGCTCCTAAATTTGAATTCATAGCATAGACACTGTTTAGATGTAAACTCTACTGAGGTCAACAGCTCCCACTGGAAAGAAACTGCTTTCTAAAAACTTTTATTTTTGTGGAGACAGGATTTGTTTTATCTTTTTAAATTGTATGTGTTATTGTGTGTGTGTACTATATGCATGTGAGCATGCATACCACAGCATGCATGCAGAGGTCAGAGGACGTGGAACTGGTTCTCTCATTCTACATTTGCATGGGTCCCAGGGATTGAACTCGGGTCTTCAGGTCTGCATGGCAAGCGCCTTTACCCACTGAGCCATCTCACCAACATGAGGATTTTTGAAGTTATCTATTATTTTGGTTTTTTGAGAGGCTGGCCTTGAACTCAAAGCAATCTTCCTGTCTCAGTCTCTCAAGTGTTGGGACTGCAGGTGTGAACCACCTTGTCCAGCAAAAATCTTAAAGTGTATTTCATTTTTATTCTGCTGGAGATTTATTCCAGTGCCTTGATCAGGCTGGGTAAGAACTCTACTACTGAGCTACATGCCTAGCCTCCATTTTTTTTTCATTTCTATCTATTTATTTATTTTGTGTTTGCGGTGCATGTGTGGAGCTCAGAGGACAATTTTCAGGAGTCAGTTCTCCCCCTTCACCATGTGGGCTGAAGCATGGAATTCAAGTCATCAGGCTTGGTGGCAAGTGCCTTTACCCAAAGCACCACCTCACTGGCCCTTATTTATTTTTGAGACAGGGTCTTTTATGTTGTCCAGGCTGGCCTCAAATGATCCTCCTTCCTCTGGCTCCCAAGGAGCTGGGACTACAGCCAGCTTCTAAGTGTCACCAAACCCACATGACAACCACAAGTAGAAACTGTCATAATCACCTTCTTACAGATAAGAAAATCAAGGTACAAGGTACAAGGGTGAATTCAACAACTTGCCAAAGGTCGTGTGCTCCACCCAGTACCTACAGCAGGAACTCAAACCCAACTGAGCTCTTCTTTTTTCATAATTTATTTATTCTTATTTTATGTGCATTGGTGTTTTGCCTGCATGAATGTCTATGTGAGGGTGTTGGGTACCCTGGACTAGAGTTACTGAGGATTGTGAGCTGCCATGTGAGTGCTGGGAATTGAACATTGGTCCTCTGGAAGAGCAATCAGTGCTCTTAACCGCCAAGCCATTGCTCCAGCCCCCCAACCGATTTCATCTCAATCTGATTTTCCTTTATGTGTATACAAAGTGTTTGGGTGAGGCTAAAGGTCAATGTTAGGGTCTGTCACTGGCAAGAGCCCCAGGGACCCTCTGGTCTCTGTCTCCCCAGTGGTAGGACCACAGGTATGTGCTGTTCACCTGGCACTTTACCAGCTGAGTCATCTCTCCATTCCCTAAAGTTAGGTTCTTACTAGTCTATTGAATTACTTGTAGATGGAAATTACCTGTTAGTCCATAGTTATATTCAAGTCATAGACAGATTTCTGGAAGTAACAAGTTTATAAAGATGCTTAGCAGCAAAGGGGGGGGGGGGACGGGGACGGGGGACGGGGACAGACAGTTGGAGCATGCCTTTGATCCCAGCACTAAGGAGGCCGAGGCAGGTGGATTTCAGTGAGTTCTAGGCCAACCTGGCCTACAGAGAAAGTTCCAAGGACAGCCAGGCTACACAAAGAAACCCTGTCACGAAAAACAAAAAACGGAACAAAAAAGATGCTTGACAAGCAGGAGAAATGGCTCAGTGGTTAGGACTGTATACTGCTCTTTCAGAGGACTCTAGTCAAATTCCCAGTTCTCACATCGGGCAGCTAACAACCACCTGTGACTCCAGCTCCAGGGCATTTGATGCCTCTGAGGGCACCTGCATACATGTGTACACATGTGCTTAAGTACATACATAGACATCATTCCAAATAGGATCTCAAGCTAGGGCCCCAGATGTGAGGACAAAATATTAAAGGTGGAGGCCAAGGAGAAGTGGTCGCAGTGATTTAAATGGTCACATACTGTTCAAGCATTCATTTATTATGAATTATAATTGCCCAAGGTACAAACTGTCAGAAAATCGAGGGCCATGGCTCTAACACCAACTGGGCAAATTCTAAACAGTAGACTAGTACAATAAGTACAGTCATGGGCTAGGAAGAAAAACACACACAGCAACTGGATCAATGTGAAGAAACTTTACCTCTGCTAACCTTGTCCGAAGTTGACCTGGTTGTTTCTTTGCAAACAATCTGATGACTTCAGGTGTTTTAAAGGCCTGGCTGATAGCTGCCTGAATAGCCTAGAAACACAGGAATGCAAAAACTAATCAAAATATTCCACACAATTACATCTGCAATATTAGACTGAGGAGTCTTAACAGGTTTTGGTGCTTGAAATTGGTATTCATTTGCCATATCTGAGCACGTTATCAGAGCCAAGTAGACACAAAATCAAAAAGCTATCTCGTAAACATAGCACTTTTTCTTTCTTTTTTTCATTTACTTCTTTCTTTTTTATTTTGTGGTGTTGGGATATAGTCTAGGGTCTTGTACATGCTAGGCAAGTACACTACCACAGAGCTACATCCTCAGCCTTCAAAGTGTACATTTTCTATCTGAAATATACTCACACAAAAAAAACAAGCAACGTATAAAAGGATCAATCAGTAAATCCTTCTCACCAGCTGCATCCCACTGAGTTCATCGACCAAAGTCATATTTCCCGACATAATTTTCTTCAGGGACTCGTTGAATTCACTCAGCTGCTCCAAAGTTTCCTTTTTCGTTTCCTCATACTCATCGGCGTCAAGCTCCTCTCTGCAGCAGCACAGTTCCCATCAGAGTGCAGAAAAAAAAAAAATCACACACGTCTAAGAGTGAACATCTCCGCACTTGATTGAGAGCAAGGCTACAGGGGACGCCAGCTGCAGGGGCACACACGGCCGCAGGGGTGAGCTCCTGGCATCCGCACTGTCTTTCAGTGTGGCTAAACCCAGGGCTCAGGCCTGTTATCTGCCCTCGCTCCAAACAGTTTCCCCAGCTATGAGGCACACTTCGGGCACACAGTAACTTCTATTTAAGTGATCAGTTGTATAACCCTAGGCATGGCATGAACAGAGCCAAACCTCAGTTTGTCTGCACAACTTCAGATAATTATAGTGCCTTTTCCTAAGGGCTCTTTAAGAAGTAAATGTCTGGCGTCTACAGTAATAGACTGTATTAGTTGCTACTAGCATCAGTCTCATCAATGGCAGGAAGCACCTTGTGCACCTGGCAAGCAACAGCAGCACACCTGTCTTCTGAGTTGAAGGCTATTTTATTCACCCAACAAGCTGCTTATTAAATATTTGCTACAAGTAACAACAACTCCACACAGTGAACTACTATTTACGGGGCACTTACTCTTGGCCAAGCACTGTATCGTATCTTTCATTTACATATTTACAACATCCTTGTGAGGCTACTAAAAGCTACAATTAATTGTTGTTTTCTTCTGCTTTATTGAAACAGGTCTCGTATATTCGGGCTGGCATGAAACTCACCAGGTAGCCAAGAAGGACTCTGAGCTTCGGATTCTCCTGCATCCACCTCCCATATGCTGGGATTATAGGAGTGTACAACCTCCCTCTCCCTCTCTTCCCTCCCTCTTCTTCCTCGATGCTAGGGACTGAGTCCAGAGCCTCTAGCATATTAGGCACCCACTCACCCACAGAGCCACACCCTCAGCCCAATCATAGTATTTTGAGCAATTAGTGGGGAATTCATTCTCGGTAGAGCTGTTTTAAATACTAAAGACAAAGTCAGCTTTGTTATTTCCAGGAGGTTAAGTATTTTAAGTATTCCATATCCCAGGCTTTATGATTCCAAAGTCTGAGAAGTTTCCTTCTCCAATAGGCAAAGTGCTGTAAAATCCTACAGAGGAGACCCAAATCACACACGCGCCTGTGTCCATGGAGTTTGAACTCTCTCTACCAGAAACAGAGTAACAACATATAATTATACTGTTACCTGCATTCTTCCAGATCTTGTAATTGCTGCATCAGTCTATCTAACTGTTCTTCTAAATTTTGCTTTAATTTGCTTGTCTCTGTCTTTCCTCTGGAAGCCATTTTAACCACTGTAAGAACAATAAACCCACATGTAGTACATTGCATTTGGTTACTTAAGATTCAACATATCAGCACAATTCAAAATTAAGAAAATATAAAATGCTGGGTGCTGGTGGCAGAGGTGGCGCACGCTTTTAATCCCAAGCACTTGCGAGGCAGAGGCAGGCTGATCTCTGAGGTCGAGGCCAGCCTGGTCTACAGAGTGAGTTCCAGGACAGCCAGAGCTACACAGAGAAACCCTGCCTCCAAAAAGTAAAAACAAACAAACAAATAAATAACACCCCCCCAAAGAACCCCAAACCAAAACAAACCCAAAACCCCCAAACTGAAAAGACTATATTATTTCTAGAATTAGAGGTATGTGCCAACCTGCCCAGCCTTTTTTTCCCCCCCCAGAACAGGAGATTGAATCTAGGGCCTCATTCATGTCTAGGCAAGCACTCTACCATTAAGATATATCCCCTGCCCAGTAAGTTATTACTGTTTAATAGAAAAATTTATCTATCTCTTTTGGGGGGAAATGGGAAGAACCAGCATGCTAAGTATGCACCCTATCAACAGGCCACATCCCCAAGCCTCAATACAGTCTCAAGAAGCAAAGTTATTCTGAATAAATTTCAGGGACTATAGAGGCTTTTTAAAAAGCTTTCACCACATGCTACAGATTAAGGTCAGAAAGATTTAACTCACTGGCACCACCTAGTACTGAAGAAAAGAGGTGCATTTTCCTCAAGACTGCAGAAATGGCTCTCAAATACTGTCATCTGGAGTAAAGTTACTCATTCATGCTCACCCGGCTTCTCAAATTGCACAAACCGCCAACTTTGGAAGCCCTGAGTGTCAATTTGAGGAAAGCGTAATTGTTCATAGGGTTTACAGGAGGCTCAAACTTCAAACCTCCTAGGGATGGCGTTGGCTAGACCAAGGGAAACTATGAAGTAGTTTTATTTGCTAGATATAAATTTGGCCTACAGCCGACCAGATAACTTCCCCTTAAATAGCCTGTAATTGAAATACACTCTCCAGTCCTAGGAAGACGCAAGAGAGGGTAATTCCTGAACTGTGCCTCCTGTAGCTTTTTCTG
>CABHPQ010146922.1:2195-53438 GCA_902168405.1 Peromyscus aztecus
ACACACACACACACACACACACACACACACACACACACACACACAGTTTGGATAATGTTATACTGCTTGAGATGAAAATGTCCCCCAAGAGCCACGGACTGTTTAACAAAATCCCCAGTACCAGGCAGGAATAAGAAACCTCCCTATGAGTTGTTGGTCTAGTGTAGGCTTTTGCTGTTTTCCTTGGTTGCCTTGGTTGAACCCAGAGTTTGAAAGGTAGGTCCATATTGCTGAAGATACCACACTCTTAGGACATAGGGCTGGGAAGATTAAAGCTGGATCTGACCCAGAAGATTCTTCCCTAAAAATTAGTATTCACCAAACTAGAAGATAATATGCAATCTACTAAGAGAGAAACATACTCAGTAGTCATCATTGCTGTGACTCAAACTACAACAATGACAAACATGGAAAGATACATCCAACCATAATAGACGCATATATCTTGGGAATAATCAACAGCTGTCTAATTGGACTAAATGCTCATTCAATAGGAAGGAAATCATGCTTAGTACTGTCAACCGAACCAACTGCCTATGGCTGGTAAGGTCATGGAACCTAGTAGAGAACCTACTACTTCTACTTTCAAAACCTGTATAATCTCTAACTATATCATTATGTAACCTTATACCCACAGATAAACATAGCTCTCAGCCCTCATCAAAGAGGCTTCTTCTGCAGCAAATGGAAACAGTTACAGAAAGTCACTATCAGTCAAAATGCTGAGAACATTTGACCATGGGGAACCTGGAAGTGAGGGCAGAAAAGTTCTAAATTCAAGAGTACCAGGATATCTGCTGAAAGATTGTTTCTTCTAGACATGACGGGGGAGCTATTCCAATGAAATATCAATAATATAGTAGCTTAAGTAAGATTGAAACAAAGCAGTACCAGTGGACATGGCAATGTAATGGTAGGAATCTCACAAGAACCTAACCCCTAGATGAATAGCTACAGATAATTAATGACTACTGAGAAAGGAAGAATCACTCTTCCCTAAGGATGAGCTCCCTAACTGGCTGTACAGTAGAAAGTGGAGAGCCCTAAAAACATATTACCAGCAACATTAAATGGACTCAGCAAGTTATGTATTTATTAATATATAATATAGATGCAACAATAACAATTAAATAAAAAGAATCCATTAATTTGAAAGTGAGTTAGGAGGCATGGGAGGCATCAGCAAGAGATGATAGAGGGTAGAAAAGATGTAAATATGTTGTACATATGTAAATATGTAAATACATATAATTATTGTTATGAAAAAGAAAACTACTGTTTATTTTGTTCGTCTTTGACATTCGGACTTGCATAAGTTAAAATCTCAAAGTTGTTTTGATTTACATTTCCCTAATTGTTCGGGTTGATGAGCGTTTTTTGAGATATTTCTTAGCCATATTTTTTTCCCTCAGTTGAGAACTCTCTATTTAGGTCCCTGGCCCATTTTTGAATAGTAATTTAGCTTTAGTTCTTTGTTTTTTTGAGTTTTTAGGAGTATTCTAATAACTATCTCTACACATATACACATATGCATATACATACAAAAATATACATATATGCATAAGCAGGCAGTAACAATTAGTGATAAATGAGGCCATGAGTTTCAAGGAGAATAGGAAGGCAAAGTTGACAAAAGTCTAACCAGGACAGTTGAATCTTTGTCAACTTGACACAAATATATATCATTGTCAAACCATAACCTTCCTTTTTGTTTATACCCAAGGTATAATGCTAATATCAATATGGCAACATGAAATGGGATGGAAAGACTTCCCATGTTCCTGGATTGGCAGGATAAGTATGTGAAGATGGCTATATTGCCAACACTAATCTATAGATTCAATGCAACTCACATTAAATTTTTTATTTCTTTCTTTATATCACTAGAGGAAAAATCCAAGAATTCATACAAAACCGTAAGAGAACATCCAGCACAATCCTAAGGAGAAAGTACAGGGGGAGGAGTTATAGGACTACCTAATCTGAAATTATACTATGGAGTCAGAGTGACAACTGCAGCCTGATCCTTACTCAAAAAGAGACAGATTTTAAAAATGGACATTCTTAGTTAGGGTTACTATTATTGTGATTATATGCCACAACCAAAAGCAACTTGGGGAGGGACAGGTATATTTCACTCACAGTTCCATATAACAGCTCATCATCAAAAGCAGTGAGGGCAGGAACTCACACAGGTCAGGAACCTGGAGGCAGGAGCTGGTTCAGAGGCCATGCAGGGATGCTGCTTACTGGCTTGCTTCTAATATCTTTGTATGAAACCCAGGACCAACAGCCCAGGGATGTCACCACCCATAAATGGCTGGGCCTTTCCATATAAATCACCAATTAAGAAAATTCCTTACAGGCTTGTCTACAGCCCAGTTTTATGGAGGTATTTTCTCAATTGAGGCTTCTTCCATTCTGATGAATCTAACTTGTGTCAAGATGACATAAAACTAGCCAGTACAACTGATCCCTTGTCAACTTGACACACAAACACACTACTCTTCAATAAAACCTTTCCTTTCTCATTTATCTTCAAGATGGTACGTGAATATTAATATTACAATATAAAACATAAATAAATTTAAAAGTCCCATAGTTATTATAAATTCAAACACATAGAAGTGGAGCCACTTTAAAATATCCAATCTCTTTAAAAATCCAAAATAATCTTTCAAAATTTCAAAGTATTTCAGCTCTGGGCTCCTGTAAAAATTAAAATTACGTTAAATGCTTCCTTCAAGAGGGAAGAACCAGGGCACAGTCACAATCTAAATAAAGCAAAACCAAAATCTAACAATATAAATAACACAATTCCAATGATCTGGGATTCACTCACAATCTTCTGGGTTCCTCCAAGGGGCTTGGGTCACTTCTCTAGCTCTGTCCACTACAGCACACATAGCTTGTCTTCTAGCCTCCCCCTGACTTCACTCTACTCTGCTTCTGCCCTTGGTGGTCATCCCATGGCTCTGGCCTGCACTTTCACCAATAGCCTAAATATCTTTAAGACTCCAAGCCTGCTGCACAATACCAAGCCTCTGATGCTCTCCATGACCACTTTATGCCTTCAAAACCAGTACCATTTGGGTGACTCTTACATTACCAAGTTCACCTACCAATGGCAGGTACAACATTGGCCTCTTCTGAAAGAGAGCTTCTGTATGCTGACTCTGAGGAAGATTTAACCTCAATGATGCTGGTCTCTTTTTAATCACAGCTCATTTCTCAGCTTCATCTGACTGGCACCAAGTATCCCAGCAATACAAAGGTTTCACTTTAGTAGTTCTGGCATATTGTTAATCACAGCTTGTTCTTCAGACTGAGTTACCTAGAACTGTAGAATCTTAATTTAAAATGACAGTTGTCCCCAATAAAGTCTTTAAACTTCCTTCTGAAACTTCACAAACCAGGACTCCATCATCTGCGTCTCACTCAGCACTCTTATCTTCCAAGTTCCTATGGAACAACTCACCAAGCATTGAACATTATGGCTTTCCTAGTCCAAAGTTCCAAAGTCCTTCCACAATCCTTCCCAAAACATATGGTGAGGTCGTTCACAGCAAAACCCCATTATCCGGGTACCACTTTGTCTAAGTTAGGGTTTCTATGGCTATGATAAAATACCACAACCAAAAGCGACTTGGGGAGGAAAGGATATATTTCATTCACAGTTCCATATAACAGTTCATCCTCAAAAGCAGTGAGGGCAGGAACTCAAGCAGGCCAGGAACCTGGAGGCAAGAGCTGATGTATAGACTATGGGGGAGGGGTGCCCTTTACTGGCTTTAGTCAGCCAGCATTTTGCCAGCCTTATTCAGCCTATAGGACTACCAGCTCAGGGATGGCACCACCCACAATGGGCTCATTCCTCCTCCAACCAATCACTAATTAAGAATATGTCCTGCAGGCTTGCCTACATCCTAATCTAAAGAAGGAATTTTCTAAACTGAGGCTCCCACCTACCTCTCTGATGATTTTAGCTTATGGCAAGTTGACAAAAAACTAGACAGTACATCTGGAACATAATAGAGGACACAGAAATCATCCCAAAACAAAAGAAAACACAAAAAACAACAACAGCAAAAAAAAAAAAAGAAAGAAACAACCTAAAACAACCCACTGGCTACCTAACATTTGACAAGGGTATCAAAACCACTCAGTGGAAAAAAGACAGTCCTTTCAAGAGATCGTGTTGAAACTACCTACAGGAAAATGATATTATATATATGCATCTTTCATTCTGTATAAAAATCAATTCAAAGTGGATTGAAGATCTCAATATACAAACTAAAACTGCTTGAAGAAGACAGGAAATCCTTTTCATGATATAGATACAGGCAATAACTTTCTGGTAACAATAGCCCAGTAACTAGCCTCGACAATCAACAAATGGAACTGCATAAAATTAAAAAGTTTCCACACAGCAAAGGAGCAGGGAAAACAGACAGTCCACACAATGACGAAAATCTATACCAATGACACTTCAAATTGGAACTGATAGCCAGAATTTATAAAGAATTGTAAACATTAAAACTAAGGAAATGGAACTGCCAATCCGTCACTGGGCTAATGGTGTGAGAAGAGTTCTTAGAAGAAGACTCATAAATGGTGAACAACTTCCTTCAAAAGCATCAGTGCCTCTAGTCATCAGGAAAATGCAAATTGAAATGACTTGAAGACATCATCACACTCTAATCAAAATGACTATCATTAAGAAATGTGACAATAATGCTGGTGATTTCAAGGGAAAGCAGGACTGTTACTCCCTGCTGGTGGTACTGTGAACTAGCACTGCTGTTGTAGAAATCATTGTGGAAGTTCCTTAAAGAATTTAAAGCAGAAGTATCATGTAACCCAGATATACCACTGCTGAACAGGCACCCAAATGACTCCTTATCTTAGAGCAGAGACACTTGTACATCCATGTCTATTGCTGCCCTACTCACAACAATAATAGGATAGAACCAGACTAGAGGATGGATAATGAAAATGTGGTAAAGTTCACAATGGAATTTTATTAAGATGCAAAGGAAAGCAAAAATTGTGGAATCTTCAGGAAAATTGATGGATTAGGTAAGAATAATATTAAGTGAGGTCACCTAAACCCAGAAAGACAAAAAAACTACTTGCTTTCTTTCATATGCAGATATTAACCTCTGTGTGTGTTAAGTGTGAATAAAGCCTAAAATACTAGAGAGAAGACCAAGAGAGGATAAAAAGAAATTGCAAGGAAGAGTAGAGGACACAGTGAACATGAAAAAGAAAAAAAAAGCCTGTGGTAGGAGGTTACAAGTGGGGTTGGGGTTCAGGTAGTAGGGAGACACAAGTTGGGGAGAATTTGCTAAAATACATTTTGTATGTAGGGGAGGCACGAGTTGTCGAGAATTTGCTAAAATATATTTTGTTTGAAGTTGGCATAATAATATTGAATGCCTTGTTGGCTAATACTGAAAATTTAAAGCAGAAAATAAAAGAAAAAGAAATGTTAATCATTCAACAGAAGTGATCACCAGGAAGCTGGCTTAAAGAATGAGACCTCAGAGCATAAGGACAGGGAAAGTGAGGACAAGAGAGTTCTTTCTGTGATAAGTGCATGCTCCTGTCATAGATAGTACCAGATACTTTTCTCTGAAGCCTCAGCTTTGGGAATGAATGCAGGATATAATTCTTTAGAGGTTGTTCAGCCCCGCTGGTGTGCATGCTTATTATAAAACACCAACAATGTCAGTACAGATTATTTTTTCTGTAGTTGATTCTACAATATCTGTGGCCCAGGAAAAAAATCCCTATGCCATAAAAATAATTTTCCCTCAATCTGCCTTAAATAAAATTGCTCAAAGAACTGAATATTAAGGGAAGTATTGCTGATTTGTTTTGTCTCAATAACTCAGTTAGGAAGCTATATGAATGCAGAGAAATGGTAGTTTGTTTTCATAAATATATGTAATTTGTGAAATGCTTTGAAAATGCGATCTGAAACTGAGGCACTTTGCAACTTAAAAGCCTCAACAAAAGCCCTGGGTGAACTGGAATCAATTTGTGTTTTGAGATGAAAATAATCACAATGGAAGAAACCCACAAGAGCAATTTATATAAAGTGTATAGGTAATTTGGATGAATGAGTGCTTTATTCATATTTTACACTATAATTTACATTTAGTTGCATGGGTAGACACAGGAATCTTGGAGTAAAAGGATAAAAATTCAGGCTTCTCTGTTGAAACTAATTTAATTAACTAAATTGACACAGCCTATGATTGCTACGCTCTTTCTATATGAAAATGCTGTCTCTCACAGTTCAAAAGAACCTCTATGTTAGGACAGTAGATATTAAACCCATCTAACATTGTGTTTATTTTCTCCTCAAGAAATATTTTTTCTAACTTTTATAGTGGCTATAAAATTAGTCAGTCTTTCAAATGTATAAAAGCTATTCCAAAAAGCAAATCTTTAATAGACACTAATCAGATGGACTAGGAAGGAGACTAGTCAGATATGGGCACATTGTTCAACATTAACACTCCTCTTTTCACAGCAATGGATACTTAATATTCATTTCTTCCCATCTGACCTGCTGGACCACAGAAGAATATAAGCAAAGAAAACTCAGAATAAAATCTAGAGGAAACATGAGAAATATCTTTAGATAAGGACCTAACATTGAAAACAAGTATGTGGTACATTGAAAACAAGTATGTGGATTATACATTATGAATTCTGTAAGCACAATGAAATGTGAAATATAAGATCAGTGTCACTCAGTCACTTATCCAGCTGAACTTCCAATACACTTTGGTGTCTGCAAGTCACTGCTCAGCTATATTACCATGTCCCTTCATGTCCAAGTCACTGTCCAGCTGTATTCTCATGTGTCTGGTCCCCTCATTATAACCAGAATGTTCTGCTGTGGCCAGACAATCATCATCAATGTTTGGACTTATTACTAAGCTTCAATTGTTCCCAAGATGCAATTATGCTAATAGGGATAAAAACATAATTATTTCATTACTCATTTTTCACACAAAATTACTGAAGCATTTATAGGCTCAGAAAACAATAAGATGGTAATATAGTCTATCCTTTTATACAGGCATAAACATGAAATCCTGTGTATAAAATAGAATGATGTCACATGAGAAAGAGTCCAAAGGCACTCTGCAAAAGACATATACATGAGACAATAGAAAATCATAGATCCTGAAATCCCTCCTTGAGGCCTTAAAACACTAAATTATAGAAAGGTCCTTTACAGTGGAGAAGGGATTGTGGGAAGAATAGAAGTACTATTGGGATGGAAGATAAGACCTATCACTAGCTTAAAGTGGGGGAGGCTAGTAGTTCCTACATACATTTTGCAACAAATAATAGAAAATGTTGCAAAGAGCCATGTTGCTGACCTTCACTTTCACTCAAGATTGTTAAGTATCTAAATATGAGCACACTTAGACTTGGAAATAGAATACTATGAATAATAATTTTCTTTTAAGACTTACATGTGTTTTAGCTCCATACATTGCTCAGCACCTCCGCTAGTTGTGGAATATCATCTTTAAAGTGAACATGAACCAGTGACCTGTCTATATCAAGTACATATATGCTGTGTATGCAGAAATGGTGCATTTCAATTTAATCTCACAGGCAGATAGATATTCTTTCCTTACAGATATAATTGTTTACAGATAAATATCTGTTATAAAAACCTGTACACAGAATGTTCAAAACAAAGAATTTGAGAAAAATTAAACAAATCTTGATCATCTCCTTTGTGAAGAGGGATAGAAGTACACTGGGATAACATGGTGATAATTTGTTGATATTTTTACTTTCCCCACTGATTATGTCCTGAACTCACAGAGCATGAATGATTCCTGCCCTCTGGCTCCTTTCTACACATCCTCTCAAATGTGCTTCTCTAGGAAAGAACAGGGCAATCCTTCAGATGAACTAGAGTACCAATTTCATCAGTGTCTTTTTTTTCCCCTAATGGTTTTCCTTCACTCATTTTCAGAAGCTCTCTGAGCTCTTAGAGTACATGATGTGCTCAGTATGCACAGAAATCCTCCTGGAAAGAACTTTGTCCATGACTTCCTTATGTCAATGGTATGCTGGGAAACATCATAAGCTCTTTCTGTTTTGGCTAGGAAAGCCATGCCCTTCACATCATTAAAAAAAATTCTTGTGTATTTGCATATATGTGCTCAAACAAGTACATTTTCATTTCAGTAAAGGCCTAGAGAACATGCACAAGTACTTGTCCTCTGCCTCTTTGTTTTTGCCACTTTGACAAATTATTGAATAAAGGTGGTTCCAGCTGGATGGCTGAAATCACGGTCTTCAATAAATAACTAAACTTGAGAATAAAAATGCTTTCATACATACCTTTTGTTTTAGAATTTTAGTCACTCAAGGAAAAACATTAAGATGTTCACTTGTAGGAAAGATTGAATCTTTCAAGGGCAGTATTGATGACTAGTTCAACAAACATAAAATAAAATCAATTTATTACATGTCAAGTATGGTGATACACATTTGGAGGCTAAATCCTGAATTAAATATGTTTTTCTGGTGATAGTTATGTGATAGAAGAGTGTGGTAAATGTTATGATAGGGGGTGGGAGGTAGGAGGTAGGCAAAGCCAAGTTGAAAGATATACTCTCTTACACAACATGGAAAGCAATTGAGATGACAAATTAAGGCATGTAATAGTTTCTCCCATCTAATGACTGATCACAGAAATATAATTAGATTTCTGAACTAATTTAAAATGCAAAATAAAGTTAATACCACCTGTGTATTCTACCACAAATTATAGTACTTAAAAATATAATTTCACATAAAGAATCATATTAATAGAATTAGGTAGAAGAAAACAGTGTCTTAGAAAATAAGTCAAGAGTGTCTCCTAAAATTACCCAAATCCTCAAAAAGAACTTAGTTTCTACATTCAGTGTTCTAGTACAGTTTATGAAACCTTGCCTGAGCATTTACAGTCTCTAGGCTTCTATAAAAGCACATCCTTAGCCTGGCCAGCTCACTCTATCTGCCAGCTCTTATTACATGGTATTTATGCAGCCTTCAGACCTAGCTAGTCCTGCATTCTCTGTGGTTTAGCCCTGCCTGTTAAGTCTACCCTATTATCCTCAGGTCTTCTTCCATGTACTCTGATCCTCAGATGGAGCTCAGATCCCACCCATAGTGTTCTGGTCAAGTCCCAGGAGCCTCCTCTATATCTTCTCACCTTTCAAGTCAGGACATATATGCTACACACCAACACATCCTGTTGTGTCCATATCAGGCACAAAAGTTAACAAATAGTCCATTTGCTAAGATCACAAAATATAAATAATGTGGAAGATCAAAATAGTATGACTCCCCCAAAATCCACCAGTTCTATAGAAATGTTCTCGAAAGAGATTTACCTAGTTGAAACACAGGGCACAGATCTTAAAAGTCAACAATTATAATCATCAAGAAATTAAAGGTAATTAAAAAGTAACAAATAGCCCAATGAAGTTAAAGGGGCCTAAGTCATACTGAAGAAAACACAAAAATAAGGCTGAATAAAATAAAGCAACAAGAACAACAAAAAAACCCAGACAATCCAGGTTTGGAAAACTAAATTTAGTAAAAGTATAGAAATATTGATGAGAACTCAAGCTGAAGGAAGATGGAACTAAAAATCTAAAATTAATACCTCAATTAAAAAACTTAACCTAACAAGTAGAACAGATTAAGCAGAAGGTAGAAGATCAGGTCTTAAAGACAAAGAAGAGGGATAGACCACACATGGAAATAACATGAACATAGAAAAACCCAGGAAAGGAATATGCAGGAATTATGGGATGCCACTGAAAGACTACATCTTCAATTATGGAGATAGGTTCAATGAGGGATTATAATCCCAGTTCAGTGACATAGATCATACAATGCTGTGGATATCGCTATATGTCAATAAACACTGATTGGCCAATAGCCAGACAGGAAGTATAGGCGGGACTAACAGAGAGGAGGATTGAGGAAGAAGGAAGGATAGAGAGACTGCCTGGAGCTGCCGCCAGGAGAAGGAAGATGTAAAGTACCAGTAAGCCATGAGCCATGTGGCAAAGTAAAGATTAATAGAATTAGGCTAAATATAAGAGTAAGAGCTAGACAATGATAAGCCTGAGCTAATGGCCAAGCAGTTTAAATAATGTAAGAGTCTGTGTGTTTATTTTATGAATGGGTTCCAGGACTGGTGGGACTTGGGAGCTGGAGAGAAATTCTCCGGCAATAATACAAGGTCATAGAAGAATACTTACCAAAATGAAAAAAATAATACCTAAAGAGATACAAAAAAAAAAATCACACAGTACACTAAATAGGCAAGACAACAAACAAACAAACAACAACAACAAAATCACCAAAATCCTCCAAGGCATATTATAGTCAAAACACTAAATACACAGAATAAAGAAAGAATATTTAAAACTGAAAGATAAAACACACACACACACACACACACACACACACACAAAGTCACTTATAAAAGAATATCAATGAGAATAACAGCTGATTTATCAACAGAAACTTTGAAAGTCAAGAGATCCTGAGGAAGAATACTTCAAATTACAAAAGACCATGAATGCCAACTTAGATTATGGTGTCCAGCAAAACTATATGCCATGCTTGAGAGAGAAAGAAAAACTTCCCAAATATACGCAGGCTGAAAGAAGTCATCTCCAACAAACCAGCCTTATAGGAAATACTGAAATTAATGCTTCAGAATAAGGAGAGGAAGAGTATAACCAAGGAACTTTAGAAAAAGCAAATGAAACTATAATTACTGAAACAAAAAGCATGACTAAGAACACAAACAGCAAAACAATAAAGTGACTTCAGTCAACACCCACTTTAAAAGACAACTCTAAATATTAATGACCTTAACTCTTCAAATCAGAAGACATAGGCTAGCTGAATGGATTAAGACATAAAATCTACATTTCTGTTGTCTATGATAATCTTAGCTATAAAGGTATATACCACCCTAAAGTAAAAGGATGAGAAAAGTTATTCCAAGTAAATGGGACCAGGCATCAAGAAAATATTGCCATCCTAATATCTGACAAAATAGACTTCAAGCTAAAACTAGTCAGAAGAGATGAAGAATGACACATTGTCAGAATTAGAGAAATAGTTCCCTATGGTGCAATGCCTCACTCAGCTGTGATGCAGCGGGGAGGGGCTTGGTCAGGCCCCAACTTTGTATGTGAGCCTGTGTTGACTACCCAAGGGAGGCCCTACCCACAATGAGGAGGGGATAGGAGAGGGATGGGGGGATGTGGGGGGCAGGGGAAGGGGAGGGAGGAAGAACAGGGGTTGGTACATAAAATTAAAAAAAATTAAATAAAAAACTAAAATTAAAAATAAATAAAGCATTACAGTCCTAAATATATATTTTTAATAATCCAGTACATCAAATTTCATAAAAAGCACACTACCAATATTAAGGACACAGAGTAACACCAATCCATAGTAGTATATTATTTCAATACCTCACTTTCTCCACTAGACATGTCTCCACTGGACAAAATAAACAGAGAAACCTAAGAATAAAGTGATTATCATTCAAAAAATGTATTTAACAAATTTCTACAGAATATTCTGCTCAAGTATCAAATAATACACATTTTACTGAGGAGCCCTTAGAAACATCTCTAAAATAGACCACTTTCTGGGACACAAGAAAAATATTAACAAGTTCAGAGAAAGATGAAGTAATCCATGTATCCCATCTGACCATAATGTAATTAAAGTTAAAACTGACAACAAATAAATATGCAGTAAGTAAATAAACTCATAGAAAATAAATAGTTCATTACTAAATGGTGAATGATGAATCAAAGAAGAAATCACCCCCATGGTACTGGACTAGGCCCTCTGGATAAGTGAGACAGTTGTTTAGCTTGAACTGTTTAGGGGGGCCCCCAGGCAGTGGGACCGGGACCTGTCCCTAGTTCATGAACCAGCTTTTTGGAGCCCAGTGCCTATGGTGAGACACGTTGCACAGCCTTGGCACAGGGACCTGCCTCAACTGAATGTACCAGGTTCTGCTGACTCCCCAGGGGAGACCTTGCCTTGGAGGAGGTGGGAATGGGGGTGGGTTTGGGGGGGAATGCTGGAGGGGGGGGGAGGGAGGAGAGGGGGATCTGTGGTTGGTATGTAAAATGAATAGAAAATCTCTTAATAAAAAAAAAGAAAAGAAAAGAAAAGAAAAAAGGAAGGGAGGCTACAGGATGAAGGCATCCTGAAGTGGAAGTTGATGAGTTTCCTCCTTTGGGAATTCTTTGTTGAGATCTACACTCCATTTTTAACTGGGTGAATTGTTTTCTGGATGTCCAGTTTTTTTGAGTTCTTTATATATATTTACATATTAGCTCTTTATTGGCTGTGTAGTAGTTAAATTTCTTTTCCTATTCTGTAGGCTGCCACTTTGTCTCAATGATGGTATCCTATGCCAAACAGAAACTTTTCAGTTCCATGAGATCCTATTTATTAATTTTTGTTCTTAGTACCTGAGCTATTGTATTCTGTTCAGAAAGTCGCTTCTTGTTCTAAGGCTATTCCTCGATTTCTCTTCTATCATATTCAAAATATTTTGCTGAGGTCTTTGATCTATTTGGAGTTGAGTTCTGTAGAGGGTGATAAATATTGATGTATTGGAGTCTTCTACATGAAGCAATCTAGTCTGGTACATTTGTTAAAGATGTTGTCTTCATTTTAGTAAGTATTTTTCACTTTAAAAATAAAAGCATCAGGTATTCATAAAGGTATGAATTAAAACAAAGAATTAAAAAATAAAACTGGAACTAAATGAAAACTCAAACAACAAAAACAAAGCAGTTCCATAAGGGAAATACATAACTCTAATATCTACTTTTAAAAAATCAGAAATATCACAAATAAATGACTTAATGATACAACGCAAGTATTTGGAAATAAAAACAACAATCAAATTCATATCTAGTAGATAGTAAGAAAAAAATCACAATTGAAGTTAAAGAAACAGATACAAAGCAAACAGTACTAAGGATCAATGAATTTAAGAGCTGTTTCTTTCAGAAGTTAATCAAGATTGAGAGACTCTTGGCTTAAGTAACCAGAAAAAAAAAAAAGACAACTCAAATCAACAGAATCAGAAATACACAAGGACAATTCTCAGCTTCACATAGAAAAACAAACAAACAAAAACTTAACATAGCTGGGCAGTGGTGGCGCATGTCTTTAATCTCAGCACTTGGGAGGCAGAGCCAGGTGGATCTCTGTGAGTTCAAGGCCAGCCTGGGCTACAGAGTGAGTTCCAGGAAGGGCACAAAGCTACACAGAGAAACACTGTCTTGAAAAACCAAAATAAATAAATAAATAAATAAAATAAAATAAAATAAAAAACCTTAAGATAGCTAAAACAATCCTGAACAGTAAGTAGGTGCTGGAAGTCTCACCAGTTCTGATTTCAAATTGTACTACAAAGCCAGAGTAATGAAAACAGCATGGAATTGGCATATAAAACAGACACATTGATCAATGGAACAAAATCAAAGACCCAGGTATAAATCTATACATCCATGGACACTTGGTTTTTGAAAAAGAAGACAGAAATAGACACTGCAAAAATGACAGCATCTTCAACAAATGGAGCTGATCAAACTGAATATTTGCATGCAGAAGAATGCAAACACACACATACTTATCACCCTGCAGAAAACTCAACTCTAAATGGATCAAAGATCTCAACAGGAAACCAGATACACTGGACCTGATAGAAGAAAAAAAATGGGGAATACCCTTGAACTCATTGGCACAGGAGAAGACATTCTGAACAGAACACTGATAAGGGAGGCACTAAGGTCAGCAATTAATAAATGGGATCTTATGAAACTGAGAAGCTTTTTCATGGCAAAAGATAATTGTCCTTTGGACAAAGCAGCAGCCTACAAAATGGAAAAGATTTTTACCAACTCCTCATCTGATAAATGACTAATATCCAGAATATATAAAGAACTCAAAAAAACTTTGATATAAAAAAACCAAATAACTCATCTAAAAATGGGGTACAGATTTAAATAGAGAATTCTTGGTGGAGTAAACTCAAATGGATGAGAAACACTTAAAGAAATGTTCAGTATCCTTGGCCATCATAGAAATGCAAATCAAAACTTCTTTGAGATTCCAGCTTACATGTGTCAGAATGGCTAAGCTCAATAATACAAGTGACAGCTCATAATGGTGAGACATGAAGCAAGGGGAAAGCTCCTCCATTGTTGGTGAGAGTGCAAATTTATACATCCACTATGGAAATTAGTATGATGGCTTCTGAAGAAGATAGGAATTGATCTCAATATTCAGCTAAAACATTCTTTGGCACATACCCAAAGGATGCTCCAAATGTTCCTATCACAGAAACATTTGCTCAACCATAGTCATTGCTACTCTATTTATAACAGTCAGAACTTGGAATCATCCTGAAGCCCCTCAACAGAAGTATGGATAAAAGAAATGTGGTACATTAATACAATGGAGTATTACTCAGCTGTTAATAAAATGACATCATGAAATTTGCAGGCAAATGGATGGAACTAGAAAAAAAATATCATCCCAAGTGAGATAACCCAGACCCAGAATGATAAATATGGTATGTATTCACTTATATGTGGATATTAGCTGTTAAATAAATGATAACCTAGCTACAATCCATAGACCCTAAAAGATTAGGTTATAGAGGAATAGTCCAGGGTTATACATAGATCTCCTTGGGAGGAGGAAATAGAATACATTTTATGGGCAGCTAGGGGAAGGGGGACTTGAATGGGAGGATCAGGTGGGAAAGGGAGATGGGATTGAGAGACAGAATGTGGGAAAAGACAGCTAGAATTGAGGAGCATTTGAGGAATGGTATAGAAACCTAGTGCAGTGGAAACTTCTTAAAATGTATGGAGGTGATCCTAATGAAGTTTACAAATAATGATGGACACAAAGGCCCAACTAGCCATCTCTTGTCACTAATGAACTACAGGTACTGAGACTGGGTTACATCCAATTGAGTTGTTTGTCAAAGGGATCCCGTGGATATCCCCCAAAGAACCTAGGCTGTTACCCAGACAATAGTTTGCTCTCCACAAATTGACAGCAATGTTCCATTGCTGAAGATAATAGCCACACTATTCATTGAACACAGCAGGGTGAGTTGGTGCCTACATAGAACCTTTGCCTTTATGTTCTAGTGTCTCTGGTATGGGAAGGTACTCTGTAGGCTACCAAAAGAGAAACATATATACCAATTCAGCTACAAAACCTTTGATCTATCATCTGTCCTGCCTGTAAAATATGCTGGTGTCACAAGACTTGTGGGAATAACCAACCAATGTCTGCTTTGACTTAAGGTGCAGTCCATGATATCATACCCATACCTGATACTGCTTGCATGACCAAAAATCAGAGACTAGATATCCCAGAGACCTAGGTTAAAACAAAATACTACTGGTCTAAACAAAAAAAAAGTAACAATAAATTGACTCCTACTGATATTTTGCTACTTATAGGTGACTTATTCAGCCAGTTTCATAGAGGCTTCCTCCTGCAGCCAACGGGAACAAATAAAGAGACCCACAGACAGATACTATGCACAGAAAGAGACATTGGGAAACTAGGTTCTTAGTGGGATATCTCCATCAAATCCCTTCTCTCAGAGCTCAGAGATCCGTGTGGGAGAGGAGGTAGAAAGAGTGTAGAAGCCAGATGGGATGGAGGGCAACATGAGAACAAGATCCTCTAAATCAACTGAGCAATTAGTAGATGAGGGGAAACTATCATCATTATATATTGTATGAGAAAAGAATCTATTTTTAACAAAATGGGGAAATAAAACAAATAAACGAGGAGGTTAAAGAGAACTGAGATGATTGGCAGTGTTCTGATGTTTGAATGATCCCAGTTAAACCCTGTTGAACATCCTTGTTTTTTCTGTATCCCAACATATCTTGCATTCATTTAAGATTCTCTGGCTGCATAGAGTGTTGAATGCTAGAAGCCGTGGCCCAAGCTTAGGATGTGGCTGAGATACTGAACAGTGCTGAAAACCATGACTGGACTTGTGAGACTGAAGAGGAGACTACGTGTCCTGAAAACAGGACATGGCTTGATTCTCCATCCTCCAGACACTGCCTTCAACTCAGACCTATTGCTTGGATGTGACTTACTGAATGTAACCTTAAACTACTGTGCCAGCTAGTACTTAAAAAAATAAACTTATTTATATATTTTACAACCTGGCCTCAGTTTCCCCTCCCTCCTCTCCTCCCAGTCCTTCTCTCCATGCCCCCTCCCAAATCCACTCCTCCCTTTCTGTTTAGGAAAGGGCAGGTCTTCCATGAGTATCAACGAACCACGGCATATAAAGTTATAGTAAAACTAAGCACCTCCCCATGTATGAGGGCTAGACATGGTGACCCAGTATGAGGAGTAGGGTCTCAAAGACACATAAAAGAGTCAGAGATAGCTCCTGTTGTACTGTTTGGAGTCCCACAAGAGGATCAAGCCATACAACTGTAACATGTATGCAGAGTTCTTAGGTGAGTCCCATGAATGCTCCCTGATGGTTGGTGAGCCCTAATGAACCCAGGTCAGTCGATTCTGTGAGTTTTCTTGTGGTGTCCTTGACCCCTCCGGCTCCTACAATTCTTCATTCCCCTCTTCTGCAGCATTCCCTGAGGTCTGCCTAATGTTTGGCTGTGGGTCTGTATCTGTTTCCATCCATTGCCAGATTAAACCTCTCTATTGACAATTGAGCTACTCATCAATCTGGTCACAAGAGATGGCCAGATCAGGCTACATATCTGCTATTGGCAGGATTCTAATCTAAGGCCATTCTTGTAGATTCCTAGGAGAGTCCCTTGCAGGGTTTTACCTGCCCCCTGAAGTGCTACCCCTTCCTAGCAGTCTCTTTCAGTACTCTTCCTCTCTGCTCCCCCAACCTGATAAGCTATGTCACATCCCAACCTGCCCTCAGTCCACTCATGAAATCTCTTCTTTATACCTTTCTCAGGGAGATCTGAGCATTCCCCCATGAACCCTCCTTGTCAGCTAGCCTCTCTGGGTCTATGGATTATAGTATGGTTGTCCTTTATTTTACAGCTAATATCAACTTATGAGTGGTACATGCCATGATTGTCATTCTCAGTCTGGGTTACCTCACTCAGGATGATTTTTTCTAATTCCAGCCATCTGCCTTCAAACTTCCTGGTGTCTTTGTTTTTAACATCTGAGTAATACTCCAGTGTGTAAATGTACCACATTTTCTTTATACATTTCTCAGTTGAGGGACATCTAGGTTGTTTCATGTTCTGGTTATTACAAATAAAGCTGTTATGAACATAGATGAGCAAGTGTCCTTGTGGTATGATTGAATAGCCTTTGGGAATATGCTCCAAAGTTGTATATCTGGGTCTTGTTGTAGGTTAATTCCCAGTTTTCTGAGAAACAGCCAGACTGACTTCCAAAGTGGCTGTACAAGTTTGCACCCCCACAAGCAATGGAGGAGTGTTCCCTTTACTCTATATCCTCTTCAGCATGAACTGTTGCATCTGTTTTTGACCTTAACCCTTCTAACGTGTAAGATGGAATCTCAGAGTAATTTTGATTTTCATTTTCCTGATGGCTAAGGATGTTGACTATCTCCTTATGTGTTTCTTGGCCATTTCAGGCTCTTCTGTTGAGAATTTTACATTTAGATCTGTAACCCATTTTTAATTGAATTATTTGGTTTGTAGATATCTAGTCTCTTAGTTCTTTATATATTTTGGAAATCAGCATTCTGTTGGATGTGAGGTTGGTGAAGATCTTTCCCATTCTGTACCCAAACAACACAAAGACTCAAGAAAGAAAGAGAATTATGAATTAATTTCACTCATAAACATTGATGCAAAAATATTCAATAAAACACTGGCAAAACAAATCCAAGAACATATCATAAAGGTCATCCACCATTACCAAGTAGGCTTCACCTCAGAGATGCAGGGATGATTCAACATACAAAAATCTGTCAATGTAATTCACCAATATAAACAAACTGAAAGAATAAAACCCCACATGATCATCTCATTAGATGTTGAAATTTCCTTTGACAAAATCCAACACTCCTTCATGATAAAAGACTTGGAGATATCAGGGATACAAGGGCCATACCTAAACATAATAAAAGCAATATACAGCAAGCTGATTGCCAACATAAAATTAATTAATTAATTGAGAGAAACTCAAAGGGATTCCACTAAAATCAGGAACAAGACAAGGTTGTCCACTCTCTTTATACTTATTAAATCTAGTTCTAGCTAGAGCAACAAGACAACTAAAGGAAATTAAGGGGATACAAATTGGAAAAGAAGTCAAAGTATCATTATTCACAGATGATATGATAGTATACATAAGTGACCTCAAAAACTCTTCCAGGGAATGTCTACAGCTGACCAACCCCTTTAGTCAAGTGGCCAGCTTGTTTTTATGTCAACTTGACACAGCTAATTCATCTGACAGAAGGGAACCTCAATTGAGAAAACTTTCCAGTAAGATCAGACTTTAGGGCAGTTTCTTAATTAGTGATTGATGTAACTGAGCCCAGCCTTTTGAGTGTAGTGTCATCCCTGGGCTGGTGGTCCTAGATGTCATAAGAAAGCAGGCTGAGCAAGCCATATGGAACAAACCAGTAAGCAGTACTCTTCCCTGCCCTCTGCTTTAGATCCTTCCTCCAGGCCCCTGTCCTGTTTTAGTTTCTATCCTGGCTTACTTCACTTAGTAACAGTCTATGATATGAAACTGTAAAATGAAGTAAAGTGCCCCCTACAACCACACACACACACACACACACAAAATAAGATCTGTAGGCCAATGGAACAATATAGAAGATCCAAACATGTATACATATTACAGCCATTTGATATTTGACAAGCAGTGAAAAAATAATAATAATACTCCACACCGGAGAAAAGATAGGATCTTAATAAAAATGGTGCTGGGAAAACTGGATGACTACACTCAGAAGAATAAAATTATATATCTATATCTTTGCCCTGAACAAAACTTATGCAAATGGATCAAAGCCCTCAATCTGATATCTGAAAAACTGAAGCTGTTAGTAAACAAACAAACAAATATAAACATTGCCATTACCCACAGGATATATGTATACAAAAAGGCTTTCTAAATACCACTCCATTTGTTCAAGAATCAAGGGCAACTATTGACAAGTGAGACCTCATAAAACTAGAAATTTTCTAAGAAAACAATTATTTGAGTGAAAAAGAAATCTAGAGTAGGAGATAATCTGTGGTAGCTATGCATCTACCAAAAGATTTATATTCAGAGTACATAAAGAACCAAAAAACTCAAGAGTTAAGAAAAGAATCAATTAAAAAAGATGGGCTCTGGATCTGATCAGAATATTCTCAAATAGAGAAATAAAAATGGGTAAGAAAATCTCAAAAAGTATTTATTATCCTTAGCAATTAGGAAAATGTAAATTGAAATGACCGTAGGATTTCATCTTACTCCAGTCAGAATGACAAAACAAACAGACAACGACAACAAATGTGGGAATTGCAAAATAGTGGAGCCACCCTTCCTTTCTGCTTTCCTCCCTCCCTCCCTCCCTCCCTCCCTCCCTCCCTCCCTCCCTCCCTCTCTCCCTCCCTTCCTTCCTTCCTTCCTCTCTTCCTTCCTTCCTTCCTTCCTTCCTTCCTTCCTTTCTGACTTACTACAGTTTTGCTATGTGTGTCAAGCTGGCTTTGTATTCCTAATCATCCTATCTCACGATCCTGAGTACTGGGGTTATAGGTATATGCCACCATGGATAACACAACCATATTCTTAAAATCAATACATGTACATAAAATTGGGTTATAATGGGTTGGTGGGGATAGATGTGAAGATCTCACACAAAGGGAAAGGAAAGTGAAGTCCTCATGATCTTATCACACTCTGTTTGGTTGATTTCTGTAAATGCCTGAAGATTCTTATGACAATTACAAAGTTTATTACTTAATGCCCATTCTTTTTTACTTTGATGCAGTTCCCTTGAGATGGTTGGTTTTGTTTTGGTATGCTTCAAACATGTGATTCCATGAAACAGACTGCCCTTGCTGAACAACTTCTTGATCCAAACATATGGTGAAGCAGAGCTCTGTGAATCCTGTAATTGAGAAAGTGTTGCCAAAGTGCTGAGCTGTTCCATAAAAGCTCTGGCTTCCTAAGCCTAACAGGGCTTTTTTATGTACTCAGCCATGAGTTGTCATAGTAATCTTGCTCTCCAAATAGATGCACACATTCCAAAATACATTCATATCATCACTTTGCCACATGTGCTCTGTAAGCTAAAATAAGCATTCTGCAATTAGTGATATGCATGGATGTAACAAAGTATTTGACAATAAATTGATAAGGTTTACATCTATTTATACTTGAATACAAGACAATGAATCATTTTTGTTTTCTTAATCTTAATTATATAAAAGTAATGTTTCAGGCAAGTTCTGAGGTGGAAGAGATAGCTCAGTGGGTAAAAGATCTGCCATCAATTGTGAAAATCTGAGTTTCATCCCAAGGACCCACTAAGTGGAAGGAGAAAACAGATTCCTAAAAATTGCTTTTTACAGTCATGTGTGCTAGGGAACATGCAACACTAATTTATAAATAATAAATATAATTAAAATGCATCTTCCTTTTCCTTTCAGGTACCGTGCATTTCTGGGATTTACACAAAAATTCAGAAGTCATATGCAGGTTTTCTGATATTTTGCATTTTTGGTTCATAACACATGCTTGTGAGAACCCATAAGAAAGATTTCAGAGGTGAGAGTCTCCATGCATTCAGGACAACAAATGCTGGCTTCAATTGTTCTTTTTATAATAATTTTCTGTTTTGGATTAGCTTCCT
The DNA here is from genome assembly GCA_902168405.1 of Peromyscus aztecus. Classification (NCBI taxonomy): domain Eukaryota; kingdom Metazoa; phylum Chordata; class Mammalia; order Rodentia; family Cricetidae; genus Peromyscus; species Peromyscus aztecus. The sequence continues at coordinate 23,161 of CABHPQ010146922.1, forward strand.
CTAAAAGAAAGCTTGATCAGGGTACAGTTGAAAGCATTATTCTACCAAGTGTGATTTTGTTTGATTTCCAGTTGCAAGCAAACATTGATGGGTTCTAGATTGTCCCTAAAATTAGCTGAATATGCTACAGTTGGATACATTCCTTTCTCTGTGAATAAATGCTTTAGATGAGCCAAACATAAAATACTGTTAAGCTTTCACTTGTTTCATGCTCTGTAGTGGTTTAAATAAACATGTCCCTTATAGACTCGTAGGAAGTGGCACCATTTGAAAGGATTAGAACATGTGACCTTGTTGGAGTAGGTGTGGCCTTGTTGGAGAAGTGTGTCTGTCCCTGGGTGTGGCCTTTGGGGTTTCAATTGCTCAAGCCATGACCTCTCTCTCTCTCTTTCTCTCTCTCTCTCTCTCTCTCTCTCTCTGTCTCTCTGTCTCTCTGTGTGTGTGTCTGCTCTCTCTATTTCTCTCTCTGTCTTTCTCTGTCTTTCTCTCTATTTCTCTCTCTCTGTTTCTCTCTCTCTCTCTCTCTCTCTCTCTCTCTCTCTCTCTCTCTCTGCCTGCTGAGTGTAAATCCAGATGTAGAACTCTCAGCTACTTCTCCAGCATCATATCTTCCTGTGTGCCTCCATGCTTCCCACCATGATTATTATAGTAATGGGCTAAGCCTCTGAATGTAAACAAGCCCCAATTAAATAATTTTTTTGTAAGAGTATCCATGGTCATGCATCTCTTTATAGCAGTAGAAGACTGATTAAGACATGACCCCACTACCGAGACTAGACTTTTATTTTAGAATGGGCCACACTGGAAAATAAATCATTAATTTGGATAATCAGGGCAGCAGAAGTTTCCTCTTTTGAAGTAAAGTTGTAGCAGGAGGGAGGGTCCTACTTGCTAATAGGACCTCCTATGGTTCCCAGAATCCTAGACTGAGCTCTTGCAATCCAGTCCTTTTCTAAGCAGCCCTAAGCTGTAGAGTAAATACTCTGTAATAAAAAGTGTCATCTCAAACAACAGGGGGAAAAGATCTTAAGTAATACAATTAAAAAGTCGAAGCTCAAAAGATGACAATGTTTTCTACTTTTTTTCTTTTTTCATTATAGCCAGCAATGGATATAGATAAATACTGCATAGCACTTGCCCAGTAATCCACGTAGCCACTACTTAAATATGGTTCACAAACAAATATGAAACCAAAACATACATGAATATAGATATGAGGAAGACATAAAAATAACATGAATATTACCCTTAATGTAGTCTTAAGTACAGAGAATTTGTTGTAGTATCATTGATTATGTCACTTACTAATCCTCAACTGTGAAAATTACTGTTATTGACTACCAGGCCTGATTTGACTATATGGGTAGATCTGTAATGAAAAGTAGAAGATTTGAGGCACAACTCCATGCTTTTGGGTCATGACACATGTAGTAAGGGGTTCACTCTTTTATTCATTAATTTATAGCCATGTTTTTCCCATCAACTTCTCAATTTGCCACTCACAGACAGGACTCTAAGGCTTTATGTATTAATCTATGTTTTGCTGTGCGTTCCATGGTTTTATCGGTCTGCTGGCATGTTGTTCCTTGGGCAGCAGCCTGGTGTCTCCTCTCTGCCTCTCCTTTTTTCTTCCTGTCTATCTACTTAAATTTCCTGTCTGCCTCTAAGCTTACTTGTCATAGGCCAATACAGGTTTTATTTATCAACCAATCAGAGCAACACATATTCACAGCATACAGAAAGACATCCCACAGTAGGCTTATTCTTTTCTTAACATGAAATAAGCCTGTAATAGGAGGGTAGATATTAAACTAAAACAAGGAATTGAGAAGCAGGCAATAGTAATTGAAGTAGGAACTGGAAAGAATTTCAAATTGTTATATTCATTTTGTTTCTTATTTTCAAAGAATTGTGGCCATTAGGGAACATTTCTAGAGCAGAGATGAATAAAAATCAAAGCACAGGAAGTATTCACTGAACCCATACCTATAGGCTCTCACATATGGTATAGTCTGTTTCTCAAGACCAGTAAGATATTTAACCAGAGAAAGTGTAATGAAAAGATAATTAAATCACAGTTCCCTAGCCATTTATACTTCAAAATAGATGATACTCTTTAAGTGTCTTATCCTGCTGGAATACTATAGTGACTTCCTATATTCTCCTTTGGAAGGGGTAACATTACAGAAAAAGTCCTTTTAAAGTAACTGCTATGCCAACTCTTAATGTTAAAACAAATGTTATGCTTTAAATGTTGAGGAAGCTAGTGCTGGGAAGGATAATAAGTGGGCTTGTAGCCAGTATGAGACTGCCAAGTTGAACAGAAGGGAGGAAGACAGGCCTATAGGGAAAACTGAAGTGTCAGAAGTATAGCTGCTAAAAGAACCTCTGCCCACCCCAGGAGGAGGCCTTCCAGTGACCATCTTGGTGTTGACAGGAGCCCAAGCCTTCTGATTAAGTCTAGAGCACAGAGGCAGTGCTTTGTTTCTGCCACTCAGCTCACTCTGCCTCAAGCTCTGGTCCACTTTTTGCTCTCACTGTTAGGATTCTGCCACTCCTCCAGTTGCATGACCGCACATGTTCTGTGGTGATATTGTGCTCCCCAAAATATTGTGCATCCTAATAAACTTATCTGGGGTCAGAGACAGAACAGCCACTAGATACAAAGGCTAGAAAATACATCTGGCGCCCAACGTTCGTGGTACGAATTCATGAAAAACTGCTTGCCCTTGGCCTTGTGGGCCTCAGCTCAGGCCCAAGCTACACTCGACCAGTTGTGGTGGTGCATGCCGGTAGGATTTACTGAGGGAGGCAGAGGCAGGAAGGAGGATCCCGAGTTTGAGGGCGCCTAGGAGGCTTGCTTAGGAGAAGCTTCGGCCGGGGCCAACCACAAACAGTGGTGGGACCATGGAGGCAGCAGCTGCAGCTCCGAGTTGCTGGCTCCTTCTCATTGTGTTGGTGACTGCAGTGATGCTGCTATCTGGGACAAAGGTTTTACTGCTGCTTTTTCAGAGAATAATTACCAGGACCATTGTGTTACCAGAAAGCATCCGCAAAGGTCAGTTTGGAAAAGTTTGGCAAGACAAATGGTGGGGAGAAATCGCTGTGAAGATTTTCTCTTTTAGGGAAGAATGTTCATGGTTCCAAGAGACAGACATTTATCAGACTGTGATTGCTCCAAATCACAGAGGAGGCAAAAAAAAAAATCTGCAGGGAAACATGACCATGCCTAACAACGACTTTGAAATCTTCAAAAGGAAGACGGGACTCCACAAAGATGATTCCACATGGACTATGGAAAAGCCATTAAGCTGATTAACACCACGGAAAGATCTGCTTTGGACTACAAACTTCTCAGGACAATTTCGAGATGGCTAGCTGAGATGATCCAGCCTGACAGACTACTCGAACAAGGACTTGTGACAAGCCCTGAACTTTCTTATTATGCAGAGACTGGACAAATGATATAGGACTTGACAATTAACCCAAAGATTTTCTTTTCAGAATCCCCTAAAGATACCTTCATCCTAGAAAGAGGAAGTAATTTTAAGAACACAACGCCCACATTCCCAAGAGGTGGGATGGGAGGTTTTTGGTCGTTTAATGAGTTATGGATATTGTCATTGCTTACAATGGTTGGTTACAAGTTGTTGATTGTTAATGGTCAGGAAAAAAGCTGAACAAGGAGATTAGATTCAGAGGTTTTGTTAAAAAAAAGAAAAAGAAAAAGAAAAAAGAGAATATAAATATGAAGTAGATCGAATCTACTCTGAGAAAAAAGATAAAGAAATAATAGGACAAATGGGTAGATCACTGAATCTACACTAAAAAGAAAAAGAGGAAGATATAAAAATGACAAAAGGTAGATTACTGAATCTATTATGAAAAGAAAAATACTTTAAAAAGGAATTTCTTGTTTTAAATACGATAAGTAATGAAATATTTTTTTTGTCTGAATTTGTCAAATGTTACTGGACTGGACATTGTTAATATATATAATGGAATTTTTTGTCTGAATCTGTCAAATGTTAATGGACTAGACATTGTTAATGTAATCTTGACTGTGTATATTATATATACTTATTGGACATAATTTTTCTTGTATTAGTTATAAACTTTTTTAATTTTAGACAAAAACGGGGAAATGTGGTGATATTGTGTTCCCCAAAATATTGTGCACCCTAATAAACTTATCTGGGGTCAGAGACAGAACAGCCACTAGATACAAAGGCTAGAAAATGGTGGCACTCACACTTTTAATCCTAGCACTCCAGAGGTAGAAATCCCTCTGGATCTCTGTGAGTTCAAGGCCACATTAGAAATGGCCAGGCATGGTGACACACGCCTTTAATCCCAGGGAGTGCTGGTAGAAAGCAGAAAGGTATATAAGGCGTGAGGACCAGAAACTAGAAGCATTTGGCCTGGTTAAGCATTTGGCTGTTTAAGCTTTCAGGCCTCTAGCAGCAGTTCAGCTGAGACCCATTCTGGATGAGGACTCAGAGGCCTCCAGTCTGAGGAAATGAGACCAGCTGAGGATCCGGTGAGGCGAGGTAGCTGTGGCTTGTTCTGGTTCTCTGATCTTCCAGTTCACCCCAATTCCTGGCTTAGGTTTGATTTCATTAATAAGAACTCTTAAGATTCTTGCTACATAGTTCAGTAGCTAAGCAAAAGGTCTTATGTCTTACATAATCTATGTTCTGTGTGATTATTGAAAGACCCTAACCCTTCAGGCTTACACCCCAAAGCCCCAGGAAATGAGGAACTAAAAAGAAAACTAGTTCCAAGGGCAACCTGACTCAGCCTTTATTCATTCATCCCTGCAACAATGTAACAATGTAAAGAGATTTCTGTTAAGAGATGAGCTCAACTGTGACTGGGATAGTTGCAAGTGTTCCAGGAAGGACCACTGTGACCTTTGTGTAAACTCCACTCTCGCCCTGATACCCCCCTTGAGGTTTCAGGAAGAATGTACATGCTGACATAAACTGTACCCACTGTACCCACTCTGTGATCACTCTGTGACCAGACCATGATCTCATGAAATTAGCCTCTAGACATAAATCAATCGAAACAAAATTGTATGGGAATTGTAATCTTGTGGCTTTTGTGGGTTTTTCCTTTAAAAGTGCCTATGTGACTGTAGTGAGATGGGACTCTTGCTCTTTGGACCTGAGTTTGCCCATCTGTACAGTCGCTTCAATAAACCTCATGCTGTTGCATCAACTGGACCAGAGTCTGGGTTCTTGGGGCGCCCACTCGAGAAGATAGTATCCTGGGTCTGGGGTCTATCATTATGTAATGTGCTCAGCATGGTCACACAATCTGCGCATGCGTGGCACAGCTTCATAAGCCCATATGCGCATGTGCAGGGAAATCCTTAAAAAGCCCAACACAGACTCCTCCCCTCTCTTCTGCTCTTTCCTCCTGCTTCTCTCCCTACTTCTCACATGTCTCTTCCACAGCTGGCCATGCTCTCTTCTGTACTCCCCCACCAACAAAACTCTGATACTGGGTTTTGTTGTGCCTTGTGACCTTTCTCACTCAGTAACAAGTGCCGTTTATTTAAAACCAACACTCACTTTCTTGCTTTTTTCAACTACTGGCTCTAGAGTATCCTGGTGGGAATTCCACCCTCACTGTAACACAAGCAGAAGCTGGAGTCAGAAGAAAGGGAGGAGGAAGGATATCCCCATTTATGACATCAGTGATGAGGGAGGTAGGTGGAATGATGAGTCAACATTTAAGACACCCATAATCTAAATAATTGACTTAATACAAATTTACATTTTAGCATGTGTAATTGCAGAGGAGTTTGGCAGGGGGCTGCTGTAGATGTTTCTCTTTTGCTACTTCACTAAAAAATTATTATAAAATATTATATATATGAAAAGGTAACTATGAGTATTTGCTATTAAATAGAACATTTTAGTTTTTATGAAAATAAATACATTCATGTTATATTTTGTGTATTATATAGCAAGATTTCATAATCTTTTCCCCTTCCTAAACCTTAGAGTGGAGTCAGTAATTTTGAAAAAATGTGTAAGCACTGATGAGCAGAACTAGTAACGTGCAGATATTAAAGAATTACTTTACTCTGTGACATTGATTAATTTCATGCCTTTAATCCCAGCATTCAGGAGGCAGAGGCAGGCAGATCTCCGTGAGTTCGAGGCTAGCCTGGGCTACAGAATGAGTTCCAGGAAAGGCACAAAGCTACACAGAGAAACCCTGTCTTGAAAAACGAAAAAAAAAAAAAAAAAAGATAGTTATAGGAAACTTAGTTCCAAACTTGCTGTGGGATGGTCTGTATGTCAAATTGCTCTGATTGGTCAATAAATAAAACACTGATTGGCCAGTGGCCAGGCAGGAAGTATAGGCGAGACTAACAGGGAGAAGAATTCTGGGAAGAGGAAGGCTGAGGAGAGTCACTGCCAGCCACCGCCAAGACAAGCTGCATGTGAAGATGCTGGTAAGCCACAAGCCATGTGGCAAGGTATAGATTTATAGAAATGGATTAATTTAAGATATAAGGACAGTTAGTAAGAAACCTGCCACGGCCATACAGTTTGTAAGCAATATAAGTCTCTGTGTTTACTTGTTTGAGTGTGAGCGGCTGCAGGACTGGTGGGTGAAAGAGATTTGTCCTGACTGTGGGCCAGGCAGGAAAACTCTAGCTACACAAACTCTTCACTAATTAAAACTTTGTTCTTTATACTTATCCTTATACCCACAGGTGAGTGTAGCTCTGCCACCTCCTCTTTTGGCAAAAGAAGGAGAACATAACAAAAATCCACAACTGACCAAAGTGAAGAGAACAGGGATGGCAGGGGGCCAAACCACAACGGATTCATCCACAGCACAAGTCCTACACAGAAGGTTCATAAAGTATTGTTGAGGAAGGCAGAAGAAGTGTGAGAGCCAGAGGACCACGGAATCTGTAATGAGACTGTGCCTTCAGCCATGGCAGAGAAGCTGCAACAATAAAATCTCAGTAACATGGCTGCCTAAACATGACCTGAACAATGCCAGCAATATGGGTGGGAGAAATCTCACAGGGCCTCACCAATAGAGGAAGCGCTACAAGCAGTTACCAACCATTGAGAAAGGAAGACTTTCCCCAAGGATGAAATTGTGTAATAGAAAGTGGTCAGCCATAGAAACACATATGCAAGCAACACTAAACGGACACTGCAGGTAGTACTTACACATTTATTCATGTATATAAATGTAACAGAAATAATTAGAGAAACAGTGGCTGTTAATTGGAGAGAAAGTATAAGATGGGTGTAAGAGGGGTTGGAGGGAATGGAGGGAAGAAAAACTGATGTAAAAATAAATAAATACAAAGGATGAGAATCTTGTGTTAGCCCAGCTTGAGGAAAATAGGTTTGTTTTGATGTTGTGGCATGGAATTTGATGCACCACATTGCGTTGAGTGGCCTCTCAACTCAAATACATTAGAGGTATGCAGACTGATTCTACTGGGCCTGAAATTCCGTGTCTGGGGAATAACTGCAGTCATGAAAAGGTAAAGATCAGCTAAAACTAAGAGAACAGGCAAAAGAGGGTCCAGGTGATTAATGTAAGGGTGAGCCACACATGTGCTAAAGTCATGCAGTAGAATATTTGTGTGGATAATTCGCTGTAATACGACATGAATGCAAAAGCTGGAACAACAAAAATATCATTGCCATATTTATTCATGTATAAACACAAAGACACCAAAACAGACTCTCTAGAAAGCAGCAGCCATTCCCCTCTGTTGATATTTGAGAGGCTTTACTTTCTCTACAAATGTGTATATATTTGCTTATTGATAAGTGATATTTCTATAATAATGTAAGAAGTTAGGCTGTGAATAAGACTCAATGGGTAAAATTTCTACCAAAAATGAACATGAGACCTGAGCGCAGATGTTCAGAACTCATGCAAAGCTTGACCTGGTAGTGTTTACTCCTGCTACCCAGAGCTCCTATGTGGAGATTGTAGGCAGAAAAAGGAGAATCTCCGGATGATTGCAGGCCAGCTAGACTGAAAAGTGCAGCATAACAAATGAACAAACAAAAAACAGAGACCCTGTCTTTGAAAGGATGGAAGTTGATGACCTATACCTGAGGTTGTCCATTGACTTACATAGATGCATTAAAATACGTGTAAGCCTCCACACACAAATGTAGACAAATTCAGACATACCTACACACTCCATGTACACACTGTGGAAAAATAAAAATTTCAAAATACAAATTTTATGGCATGTGAAAACACATCACATGTGTTTTCACATTTACTGATAAAATTTTATCACTGGATAACTGTCTGTGGTGATATATTGTACACCCCAATATATTGTGTACCCTAATAGTGTGCCCTAACAAACTTATCTGGGGATCAGAGAACAGAACAGCTGCTAGATTAGATATAGAAGTCAGGCAGTAGTGGCACACACAGCTTTAAGCCTATCACTTGGAGGCAGAGATCCTTCTGGATCTCTTTGAGTTCAAGGCCACACTAGGAACAGAGCCAGGCTGGTGGCATGGCGCGCATCTTTAATCCCAGCACTTGAGATCTCATGTCTTTGCTTGGGAAGGACACATGCCTTTAATCCCAGCAAGTAATGACAGGAAGCAGAAAGGTGTATAAGGCATGAAGACCAGGAACTAGAGGCTTTAACAGCTGTTCAGCTGAGATCCACTCAGGTGAGGACTCAAGGCTTTCAGTCTGAGGAGATGGCTAGGTGATGTTGGCTGTGGCTTGTTCTCTCTCTCTGATCTTTCAGCTTTCATCCCAAAATCTGGCTCTGAGTTTTTTATTAATAAGACTGTTTAGCGATTCATCTTACAATCCTCAGTTGTTTTTTATATTAAATAATCTCTAGAGTTACTGGGTAGTGAGTCTAGTGTTAAAGGAATATTAGTACCAAAACTTGCTTTTCTGTGGTAGACATAGTTCAGAGTATTTGCACTGTATATTTAAAAAGTGATAGCAGGGGAAATTTCATGTTGTATAGTTTGACTGTAATAAAAATATCCCCTAGAGTCCTGAGACTGGGATCTTGATTTATTATTTTAACAAGGATAGTATTAAACTGAAATCTGCCTTTGAGGTGGAACAATAATAGCAAAAATATAAAAAATTAATCATACGAACAGAGTGACTTGGTGAGTGAGCTTCCTAGTAATGACCAAGCAGAGATTAAACTGTAAAGGGGATACTTCAGCAGCATTTCTTTTGTGTAGTGTTAATATTAATAAAATAATAAGCAAAGGTAGGTAAACTCCAACCAAGTCTTCAAATACATGATCTATGTATGGAAATAGGTATCAATGAATAATTTAATAGAAGAGAGTATGCAATTATAAGTAATTACATCTATAATTTAGTTAATAAAGCACTTTCCCTTAATCCACTCAGCTATGCAGCTTCAGTCAATGCAGAGTGTTAACACTGTTAGGACAGTATTTACTTTCCATGCCATTTGCCAATGCATATGAGACAATTTGATTTCCATGGAGGATGTTTCTTTAGCACGCAGATGGCAACCAGGGTAAGGAAAACTGCTCTATTGAAAGTTGTCTGTCCTGTTTCCCAGGAGAAGGGATATTTACTGTCACAGGTAATGAATCCCATGAGGAAGCTGGAGGGTGACATTAAGCTGACAGAGCTGCAGTAGCAGCAGCTTCATTGCAACCTTCCGGCAGTTTTCGTCTACGAAATGCCAATAAGAAGACCTTCACACTGTTCTCTGCTTTTACAATAGGTATCTGTGAATTTAAAAAAAAAATGATATGTTGGGTTGTTTTCTAGAGAAATACAACAGAACTCTTGCTTCCAAAGTACATTGGCCTTACTGATGACTGTGGTGTTTTGAAAGCAAATGGCCCCCATAAGTCTCATTTGAGTGTTTCTCCTTCTTGTGCTTGTGGCTCTGATATAAGCTTTCAGCTACTACTCTGGCACCATGCCTGCCTGCCTGCTGCTGTGCTCCCCGCCATGATGGCTATGGACTCTCACTCTGAAACAAAACCCCTAATAAAGCCTTTCTTCTATAAGTTGTCTTGGTCCTGGTATCTGATCACAGAGACCGAAAAGTAAGTAAGAAAATTATACAAGCATAATGGCTGAATTCTGCTAGAAAACAGATTCATCTATTGATTAAATATGCTAAAATACTTAAACATAATGATCAACTAATTCTGGAAATTGCATCTTGTGGGATTATGCTTATTACCCTCAGACACTCCTTCTCTGTTGCTTTTCCTGTCTCTACCCCTTGTAATGGTAGGGTTATTGATGAGTGTCACCATGCCCTACTTTTTAAGTGGGTACTGAGGTTCAGAACTCAGGTCCTCCTCATCCTCGCACAATAAATGTTTTCCTGATTGATTTTCTAGCATTTACAAACATTTCCTATATCACTTTTGTGTTTCAAGTATAAGAACAATACTCTCTCCTCTTTCTTTTAAAGAAAACCTAAATAGAGCCCTCAAGTGGCTCAGCTGGTCAATGGTCTGAAACTGATTCCTAGTTCTCACCAGGTAGTGGGAACAAACCAAGATCTAAAGAGTTGTCCTCTGACCTCTACACATGGACCATCACACACAGAGACATACATACACCCACACCACACAGAGTAAATAAATAAATTTACAAAAACATCAGAGTTATTTAATAACAGAAGGTATTTTTCCCCATGTCCATGAATAACAGATTTCAGTACATGAATAATTTTAAAAGTATTCTAAGTCACATAGATGCTATTTTCTTAAATCTAAAAGAATTTCTTTTCCTTTTTCTTTTCTTTTTGTTTTAATTACAAATGTTCAAGAGTGTTACATTCAGAGAAAAAGGAAAAAAAGCTTCCTGTATTTTCAGTAAGGGGAAAATGAACAATTGATCTTTGAAATCTAGAAAAATAAAGAAAAACCCCAAACTGCCACAGTCTATAGGGCTTGGGACTTGACTTTACCCCAGGGAATGAAGAAATGGCAAACACACAGAAAAGCTGGGACTGGATGAGTCCATTCCTCAGAGGAAGATGCAGCAGATTCACCTGGGAACTCGGCCCATTTATTATATAGAATAGGAACAAGGAGGTGGACAGCCAATCTGGATAGGGTGTATCTGTAGGAGAGGAATGTGAGACTGCAGTCATCCAGGATGATGAAGTTGCTGTCAGTATTTTCTGCACATACTGTCAACATCTGTATTTGGACCAGAGGAAGGCTGTGCTGTTCCCATGGGTCTGAGGCATTGGCATCCTGAATATGAATATGACCATGTCAACAATACACATCCACTCAATACTTCATCCACTCCCCCACAGAAAATAAAGTCCAATGACTTTCTCAGTGATTATACCTACATTAGAGAGATGATGCCAGTGTTCCAAACATGAGGAAAGGCTCTCCAGTGACTGCCAGTCTAACCCTAATGCAGTGTCAAAGCATGTTGGTACCTCATTCTACATAGGAACAAACAATTACCACATAGGGGAACATGACCAAGTACTGCTGTGGGATATCATTCTGTAGGCAGTGAATATGTGTTGTTCCCATTGGTTAATAAATAAAGCTACTTTGACCTATGGCAAGGCAGGATAGAGCCAGATGGGAAATCCAAGCAGAGATACAGGAGAAGGACGGAGTGTGGGAAAAGCCAGCCAGCTGCCCAAGGAGCAAGATGCCAGCAGACCAGTAACATTATGGCCACGTGGCAAAATCTAGAGTATTAGAAATTTAAGTAGTAAGAGCTGGTTAGTAACAAGCCTAAGCCATTTAACCAAGCACTTGGATATTAAGGCTCTGATGATGACTTTAGAAGCAGCTATGGGATGGGGTGGGACAGAAAAGCCTCTGCTTGTGGAGGAGAAGTGTCCATGTTCCCTGTACACATTTAAAATGCATTTGCGGATCCTACATTTTCAGTCATGCCTCCTTTACATTTTAGTGTAGGGGAAATGGAACTAATATGAGGAAAATTAAAGAAAAATATCACACTAAATGGAGTTTTATATTTATTTCTATAATTGAAGCAATTTGGCTTCCATGATAGGTGCAATTATTTGAAACTTTATTGCTGGAAGCAGAAAAATCACATATTAAAAGTAAACAATTGGGCCTTGTCCCAGGTGTACTGGAAAGAGATAAACCCATTGGGCTGTTAGGAGTGACTCAGTCCAGTGCTAACAGATGAGGACTTCAGACATTCTGCTCAACCTCACAAGGCTGAAGTCATCCATCTGCAAATTGTAGCCTGTACTGTATTTTGCTGGTTCTGGTCAAAGAAAGTTATCAAAGAAAAGAACAAAATCCAATTCACATTAAGAATGTAAAAATCATCAAGTATTTCAATATATATTTTTAAAACACAATAATCAAACTGTTTTTATTCCTTTATTATAATAATAGTTAAATATATTTCAACTTCGTTCCTTAAATTAGTTAAATATTTCAACTCCTTCATGAGTATATAGACTCTCTCTTTGCTCTATGATGACACCAAGTGGCCAAGAAAGGGATTCACTTCAGGTAAAGTTGAAGTAAAATGAAGAACTTCACATTCTCAAGGTGTTGTATAATAGGAGAAAACATGTATATGACAAACATTTGATGACTGTTCCTGTAGCACATATTACTAAATGATGGGTTAATGACCTAAGAGCTTCAGCTGGACTGAACAGAACAGGAAAGGTGATGTCACTACCAACACCTGTGGGTTGCTTAGTTCTGCTATACTTCTGATAAGAGGATCAACCACCCTCCATGAGTGATATCTACCACCTCAAGAGGTTGGGGGATGCTATCTGAGATGGATCTTTTATCCCAATAGTTCCTTCTTTATTGTCTTATAAAAGCCCAAGACCCCCATGCCACACACACATGCCTCTACTTCTCCACAGAAACTATGGCCCTTCAGTGGTTCTGAACAATTATATTTCTGAAGATGCCTGATGGTTTCTTTTATTTCCACATCACCCCCACTGGTCCTGACCTGAGAGTAAGATCTATATGATCTGAACTAAACATGAATAAAATACCTGAGTGGGTATCTAATAAACAGAGATGTTGGTGAATTAATATAGTTTGCTTTTCTAGATGCTATCTCCAGTATACCCAGTTCATTTGTTCCTCTGGATGTAGTTCTCAAAAGTTAGATTTCACATCATTCAATTAATAGGGGAGCCTGAGGAGTGAGAGCAAGAGAACGATTAGAAGGAAACAAGATTAATTTTGTGCAATTTAATTTATTATCTACAGAGTTTATAGATGAATGAACCTTCATGTTATCTTTTCTGTTATTCATTTTAAGTGGCCAACACAAAAAGATCTTTTTATTAGACATGATTCCTTTGCTTAAAATTGCATAGCAATTTATCATCAATGTTCCATAAGACAACAAGACAACAACAACAACAACAACAAAATACTGTTTAAAGTGTAACAACTGAGACATTTTTACTGGGCATTATTTGTAGTAAAATTGTAGAAAAAAACATAAAGCAAGGCTTTTATTCACCTTTCTATTCTGATTTCTTACACTTTCTTGTGCACGCTTTAAGGTTCTACATTAGTTAGATATTGAATTGGATAACACTTTTTAGGAAGACAGGCATCTATAAATTCTTCCAGACTGATCAAGAATAATCTGTTGTCAATGAAAATTCCTGGAAAGAAGCTGTGTCAGCAAAGACTTATTGATTGATTCAAACTTCATTGGTGAGATGAGACTATTTAACTTATCTTGATCTAGTTTTGGCACCATGAATACACTATTTGTCCACCTCTGTTGTAAGACCTAACATCTCATGACTAATAGGTAATATCCTTTTGACCACAATTAACTTAGCAGAGCACTGGATTTCATCAACCCAAATGTTAAGAATGTTATCAGATAGCAGAGGCTCATTGAAATCTCCCTGAACTTTTCACTAATCAACTCTCTGTTGTACCGATCAATGTATTTTAAACTTGCCTTGACTTGTCCTGTAAAACTGTAAAGCTTCATGAAACTGCTTCCAAATTGCAACATAAAATTTGGGGCAACCTAAATCTTTGTTTCTAGATCATAATCATTCAAACGGCTCCAGAATGTGAGCTGTGTTTTGTTATTGTTGATATTGTGTGTACTGGTCATAAAGTGATCACTAATGTGGCTCCCAAAAATTATAGTTATTTAAAAACTGATTTTTTTCCACTTCATTAAAAAAAAATCCTTCCAATAAGTCACGGTCCAAAACATGTGTCCATCACCATGTGCTAATAACTGAGGGGTCTGTGTACAGAAAATATAGCCCTCTCCCTTTCAGTCACTGGTGGATGGAGATTTTCTGTAGATATTTTCAACTCAGTTTGTTTCCCCATATGTGAGGAAGTCTATCAGGCTGACTTTAAGAGTGATTAGATTCAGTCAGGTATTATATACTCTCTTCACTTACTGTTTCTTTACTTATTGAAAGTTTGTTCTCAACATCCTCAATTATATGTGATTTCTTCTTGTCATTTTTGCTTAATTTATTTCGGGAGTTCTGTTGTTGGATGAATATATTTTATAATTGCCATATTTATATAATATATTGATTCTTTCATCATTATGAAATGTTCTTTAATATAAGAAAACATTGCCCACTATGCAGATGAGAAAACTAGAATTCATGAAATATTAGTAAGTTCTCACATTGTAATTTCATTTTGACCTTTAGATTACCATGCTCAGTTCTATATTCACTTTTCATATTGTATTTTGCAGAGTATTAATTTCATCCACACAACCCAGTAACTATAAAATATTCTATATGGATGCTGATCTCAAAATTATTGATGAATTGTGATTTCTGCCATGGAAAATCTTGGAGGCATGATGAAGGTAATTGGTAATTAGGAATAATGTGTTGAATTACAAAATTCTGTTTTAATCACCTGCCATTCAGAGTTTCTTTACAGAATTACAAAGTTATATTTACTCATATCACTCCCAGTCTCAATGTCTTTCACTAAAAAAAGGCACTGCTTCAGCAGGAGGAATATGAAATGAAGTTGACGTCACACACCAACAATGAGACATGAAATAATGACACAGCAAAGAGAATGCTGTCTTGGAATGAAAAGTACATTTTGAATCTCAGTAAAAACTATTTGATGTATATTTCCACTATTATTTCTGGCCTCATCTTCCACTGCAATAAAAGCCATTTTCTATGACTAAGTGCATAGTGATTTCTATACTGAATTTTTTCCTCTGGTAATTCAATAGAATTGCTGTCCTTACTCTGCTTTATGGGTTTGTTAAATTGTGCTTCAGTTAGTACTTCACCCATTGGCCTATGGTTTGAGTAACTAAAATGGCCTTGAGACATGAGGTTTGCAAATGATAATAGCCAAATTTCGTTTACTAAATAGTTCTATTGTGGATAATCAAGTTGAAGTTGTTCCTGTAGACAGGTGTTTTTCACATATGTATGACACTTTCAGCATCTATCTGGACTGCTTTTGAATAATTTACTTCTATGGCTTTAGTTTCAATTGGATTTTATCAGCCTAATGACTTGGGGAATGGTTAAGGTTAACAATAATTCAGAACTGACCTTTTCAGAATTATCCACTTTTTCACTGGATTCGCCAGCAAGACTTGTAATTGAAATTGTCAGCAACAAAAATATGTTCACTATCAGCTGTTGAGTTTCATTTTATTACTATTGTTATTACACTAGATAAATATTTAAACAGCTAAGAAAATCACGGCAAGGGAGCAAAGTCATCCATAGAAATATGTTATTGTATCCATATAAAAATGTACAAATTAATTATCCTTCTTTTGAAAAAAAATAAGACTATGGAAAAAAACTTTAAAATTGCTGTGATGTCACAGGTTCTGGGTCAGCTGAGATGTAATAAGTATATAAGAAGGTTTGGATTTTTATATAGAAATTGGAAAAGTCAGCCGCAGCCTCAAATCTGAAATGTGCTTCTATGTAGGACTTAAATTATGCATCACAAAGTAGTTAAGTCAATGCATGGTACCTTCCAGGTATTATTAGGAGGAGGAGAGGAGAAAGGAAGAGGAGATAGGGAGGAGCCTGGGAAAAGGAGGAGGAAGAGCCCATGACAGCAAACAGCAGCTGCAGACACTGGTAGAGGGGTGAAGCATTCCTTTCTGTTTAGAAATTGAATGTGTTTTATAATATAAAAAATCACAACATTCTTTTGAAACAGTTCATTTTGATTCATAAAATGATTGTAATATATAAAATATTTTAAGAGTGCTTTGTATTATTACTATTTTAAGCTCTTAATTCAGTTGCAGACATTGAAAAAGATTGGCTATTAATCCATTTTTATTATTTGAAAAGTCAAAGATGTATTGTTAGCAAACATAAACATCCTTTTATGAAATATGAGCTAATTAATTCAATTTTTAAAAAGAACATGCCTGCTTTATTTGCGTATTTTACCCTCTGGTTCACCAGTTATTTCTGAGGTTGTGTCATTAAACTCGGGTCTTGAGCATCTGTGGCAGGGGTTATACCACTGAGTAACATAACTCACCCAATGCCCTCTACTTAAAATGAACTTTGGATGGTGGGCACACTTAGGACATGCTGGTCAATACTCCTTGTTTTTCTCATTTCCTAGGCACTAGAGTGCGATGTTATTGTGTTCCCCAAAATATTGTGCACCCTGATAAGCTTATCTGGGGTCAGAGAACAGAACAGCCACTAGACACAGAGGCCAGAAAATGGTGGCATACACACCTTTAATCCTAGCATTCCGAAGTCAGAGATCCATCTGGATCTCTGAGTTCAAAGCCACAATGGAAACAGCCAGGAATGGTGACTCACGCCTTTAATCCCAGGAAGTGATGGCAGAAAGCAGAAAAGTATATTAAGCCATGAAAACCAGGAACTAGAGCTGGTTAAGCTTCAGGCTTTCGAGAAGCAGTTCAGCTGAGATCCAATTGGATAAGGAATCAGAGGGTTCCAGTCTGAGGAAACAGGATCAGCCGAGGAACTGGCAAGGTGAGGTAGGCAGCTGTGGCTTGTTTTGCTTCTCTGATCTTCCAGCATTCACCCCAATACCTTGCTCCAGGTTTATTTTTTTATTTTAAGACCTTCTAAGATTCCTGCTACATTCTGCGCCCAACGTTCGTGGTACAAATTCACAAAAAAAGCAGCTTGCCTGTGGCCTTGCGGGCCCCAGCTCAGACCCAAACTACTTGTTGCCGTTTGTGGTGGCACACTGGTAGGATTTGCTGAAGGAGGCAGAGGCAAGAGGATCTGGAATTTGAGGCCAGCCTGGGAGACTTGCTAAGGAGAAGCTTCAGCTGGGACTGAGCCACAAACAGTGGTAGGACCGTGGAGGCGGTGGCGGCTGCTGCTCCAAGTTGCTGGCTCCTTCTCATCATGTTGGTGACTGTGGTGATGCTGCTACCTGGGACAAAGGGTTTACTGCTGCTTGTTCAGAGAAGAATTGCCAGGACCATCATGTTACAAGAAAGCATTGGCAAAGGTCAGTTTGGAAAAGTTTGGCAAGACAAATGGTGGGGAGAAATTTCTGTGAAAATTTTTGTTGGGGACCAACTCTGGACAGCTGTGTCTTGAACTTAGTGTAACCTTCCTTGCTTCATTAAAGTCTTGCAAAAACAGGAGGTTCCCGGCCCAATCGCAGGATGTATGATTAGATAAACTTCCTGGAACATGTGCTAATCAGCCAGCTGCAGGGGCCTGGGACCAAAGCGACCTCACCCTGACCCTCCCTTAAGAATTTTCCATTCTTCTCTCCTTGCTTCCCCTGCTCCCCCTCCCTGCCTGAAGCCCTACTTATAAGCCTCAACACCCAGCCAATAAAGGAGACCTTGACACAACTCAGACTGACTTTGTCTTTCTTTACGTGCAGGGTCTCTTTTCTCTCTCACCCCCATTGGTTTTTAGGAGGTGCCTCCTCGAGTCCCACAAATAACCTGGCCTGCTGGACGGGTCAAATTTTCTCTTCTAGGGAAGAACGTTCATGTTTCCAAGAGACAGACATTTATCAGACTGTGATTGCTCCAAACCACAGAGGAGGCAAAAAAAAAAAAAAAAAAAAAAAATCTGCAGGGAACCATGACTACGCCTAACAGCAACTTTGAAATCTTCAAAAGGATGATGGGACCCCACAAAGATGATTCCACAGGAATATGGTAAAGCCATTAAGCTGATTAACACCACAGAAAGACCGACTTTGGACTACAAACTACTCAGGACAATTTTGAGATGGCTAGCTGAGATG
Source organism: Peromyscus aztecus (assembly GCA_902168405.1). Taxonomy (NCBI): domain Eukaryota; kingdom Metazoa; phylum Chordata; class Mammalia; order Rodentia; family Cricetidae; genus Peromyscus; species Peromyscus aztecus. The sequence continues at coordinate 41,424 of CABHPQ010146922.1, forward strand.
ATACAGTCTGACAGACTACTTGAGCAAGGATTTGTGACAAGCCCTGCACTTTCTCATTATGCAGAGATTGAACAAATGATATAGCTACCTCTCCCAGGACTTGACAATTAACCCAAAAAATTTCTTTTCAGGATTCCATAAAGATGTCTTTACCCCCAGAAAGCAGGACGTAATTTTAAGAAAACGACGTCCACATTCCCAAGATGTGGGATGGGAGGTTTTGGTTGTTTAATAAGTTTTGGATATTGTCATTGTTTTCAATGGTTGGTTACAAGTTGTTAATTGTTAATGGTCAGGAAAAAAGCTGAACATGGAGATTAGATTCAGAGGTTTTGTTTAAAAAAAAAAGGAAAAAGAAAGAAAAGATTATAGATATGAGGTAGATCATTGACTCTACTCTGAGAAAAAAAGATAAAGAAATAATAGGATAAATGGATAGATTATTGAATCTACTCTAAAAAGAAAAAGGGGAAGATATAAAAATGACAAAAGGTAGATTATTGAATCTATTATGAAAAGAAAAAAAGAGAATATGGATATGATAAGATAAAAAGGTCAATTATTAAATCTACTTTTAAAAAGGAACTACTTGTTTTAAATAGGAATTTTGTCTGAACTTGTCAAATATTAATGGACTAAACATTGTTAATGTAATTCTTGACTGTATATCTTGTATATATTTATTGGATAGTTTTTCTTGTATTAGCTATAAGCTTTTTTAAATTTTAGACAAAAAAGGGGAAATGTGGTGGTTTTGTGTTCCCCAAAATATTGTGCACACTAATAAACTAATCTGGGTTCAGAAAACAGAACAGCCACTAGATACAGAGGCTAGAAAATGGTGCCGCTCATGCCTTTAATCCTAGCATTCCAGAGGCAGAGATCTACCTTGATCTCTGTGTGTTGAAGGATACAGCCAAGCATGGTGACTCATGCCTTTAATCCCAGAAAGTGAGCCTTTAATCCCAGGGAGTGATGGCAGAAAGCAGAAAGGTATATAAGGCATGAAGACCAGAAACTAGAAGTTTTTAGCTGGTAAAGCTTTTAGGCTTTTGAGCAGCACAGTTCAGCTGAGAGGCATTCAGTCTGAGGAAACAGGATCACCTGAGGAATTGGCGAGGTGAGGAAGCTGTGGCTTGTTCTGCTTTTCTGATCTTCCAGCATTCACCCCAATAACTGGCCACAGGTTTGTTCTTATTAATAAGACTTTTTAAGATTCATGCTACACTAGAGAATTATAAGATTTAGACACTGCCCACTTTGCATCTATGTACCTAGAAAACATTCTTTACACTTTGAAATCTGATGTTTTATGTGAAAACTCTTACTCATCCATCCTCTTATGGCAAGTATTTCTCCTGTGAAGAGTTACTGATCTGATACAGATGGGCTCTTTTCAAACTCCACCATACACAGATATTTTTGCCTCTTGAAGCAGATGTTACTATCAACATATGTGACGATATTTTTTTCCCTAAAAATCCCTCTTGCCATCAAACAGACTAAACTTTGGCCTGACTTTGCAGCCAAACTAATAAGATTCTTTGTGCTGGGTAGTTGTATGTCATCTTGACACAAGCTAAAGTCCATCTGAGAGAAGAGACACTTAGTTGAGAAAATGCCTCCCTAAGATCAGCCTGTAGAAAAGGACGTTGGTTATTTTCTTAGTTAGTTGCAGACTTAGCAAACCATGAGGAGTGAGACAATCAGCAGCACCCCTCCATGGTCTCTGCATCAGCTCCTGCCTTCAAGTTCCTGCCCTGTTTGACTTTCTATCCAGGTTTCCTTCAATTGATGGATAGCCAGCAGGCACGATGATTCTTAAGTATGGTGTTTCACAGCAATAGACACCCTAAGACATGTCTTGATATCACTGAAGACTGTATACTCAATCTACCATCCTACTGTCTACTCAGCCAGTTTTAAATTTCATCTGACTTTCAGAATTACTTGGATTTCCCAAGTAATCATCTTTTACAACCTAAGATAAATCTTAAATTATGTAATATTCTGAGCCCCTGGGTCCACAAACTACAGACAGGAAGATGACACAGGAGAGAAGTACTGAATTTGTATTTGAGCTTGCTCTTGTTCTAAGCTATGCAAAAGAAAGTCTCTTTCTTCACTCCTTAGGGTGACATGTCATCAACAGGACAATCAATCTCATGTCCCTAATGCACACAACTACTTTCTAATAGATTCAGATCTTCCTATCCCACCACAGAATGTGAAAATCCAAGATAATTGCATGAAGCTGGTTTGTAAACATGACAGAAGATATTTGAGATCATTTCCTGATGGTGGATGTCTGGTGTGAAGAAGGTAACAGGTATGAGAAAAGCAGGCATTCACAGAAAATGGCGTGTATGGCACTTACCTGGAATAATGTCATGACTGAGCAGTATACTTGTGATAGAAACCTAGAGAGAGCAGAACTACAAGATGGAGTCTCACTCATCTTTCTCATGCTAGGATTAATCAAACCTGGAGCCTGTTGGATGACAGAACTGGGTAGTACTAATCTGGTGTCTCTAACTTCTTTCCCAAATACAAATTTCCCAATCACAGCATGCTCACTCACCAGCACACCCAGTGAACAACAAATGCACTCTTGCTGCATTGAAGCCATTGTGAACCACTGTACTTCGCATGCAGATATGACCTAACAATGCTACGGCCTTAGGAAGTAACTGAAGGGAAATGAGGCACAAATTAAAAGCCAACGAACACAAGTTGTGCACAGTGGGTATTTCATTATAAATTATGAGAAAAATCATTAAGCTAATTTACTGCACTTTATGTAGATTGGGTAGCTGTTAAGATTTACTTTGGCCAAATTTTATTTTAGCTACTGGAATGAATAAAATGCCATAAATGGGAGCCAAAACTCTGAATTCCCATTTAAAAATGATTTCTTCTGCTAATTGTTTTCATGTTCTCAATAATTCACCACTATAAAGCAGTGAGCCCACTGAATTATACAGATGTAATTAGGTTGTTCCTTTAAAATATTTTATGACTCAGTATTTTTATGACTCCAAAAACCTTTATATTGGTTTTCTATAAATCTGCTCTTGGATGAGATTGCATTCTATCTCAGAAAATGAAAATGCACTAAAAGTATATATTCTTTTCCCAAGTTTAAAAGTTAAAATAAAAATGATGCTTTATCATTTAATCAGTTTTTGTAAGGTGCAAAACCAGAATGATTTTTGAAAATGACTAACTATATGTAGACTGTCAATGCCTGTAACACTATCATGATTAATTAAACTAGGAAAATTGCTGTAAGTATAGATAATAGACATTTCTAAAATTTTCTGGAAACCACAGTGTTTCAAATACTATCATCATAAAATTTTAAATATATCTGGGCATGATAGCTCATGCCTTTACATCTCAGTATTCTGAAGACAGAGCCGGGTGAATCTTTTCAAGGCCAGCCTGGTTGACTTAATGAGTTCTAGGACAGCCAAGACTATACAGTGAGATCCTATGCCTAAAACAAACAAACAGATAAACAAACAATTTTAAATGTTATTCCATACTGCAAACATTATACACACATGTCATTTCAAAGTAGATTCTCAAATCATCTCTCTTGGTTTCCATATGGTAAATTTACATCTCTGTTCTATTCCAGGTTCTTCCCAATGTTCCCAGCACAGGAGGCATCAAAGCATCCTCAAGGACAGAATTGTGGGTAGGTGTTCCTTATAATTGGTACTTCAGCCTTAAGAGTAAGGACTCTTGTCCATCCTCAGTCAAAACAAAGCCACTTTGCATATAACTTCTTCTACAAACTTGGGAAAAGGAAAACTACGTATTTTCTCCAAATGAATCTACTGCCTGTGCTTTTAACTTGTTGGCATCTCACATATTGTTGTATCTACTGTTATTCTTCCCCATATTCTCTCCAGATATTCAGGAACACATGCATTTTGCCAGAACTCCAGCTTAGCACTTCTTACATTCAGATAAAGTGTGAGAATCATGACAGCATCATGTAAAATCAACTTTCTCAATTTTATTAAGTCATCTGTTGTCTTTCTTACCAACGACAGCAACTCAATCACTACATTTCATTGCAAGTTAAAGTCAAAGTAAAAATTATTTCAAATTCTTCAGACTCTAAATAAATACAGCCTGGACTGACAAAAGTCAATTTAACAAAAAGTAGGGCATTTGTGTGTTCATGACATTGATACCCATGCTTATAGGTTTGGGTCTCAATGACACAGCTGTGAATTGTTTCAAAATGCACATTTCTATAACAGGAGCTTTAATTAGTATGAGCTTACTATTTTGTATTCAGAATTTTATGAATTATTTCAATAATAGCTACTTCCTGTATTTTATGATAGTGATATATTTTCTACCATTTCAATAAGTAATTTCAAATATTCTATGACTGTACTCTTTACTTTTTGGATGTCATAAAATATATTTAATACAAGATAACAGTTTATAATGTGTAAATTATGATAATCATTTGTCATTTTAATTTCCTCTGTAATAACCTTGGATATTATTTTATAAATAGAGTCTTGTAGATTTCCTCTCTTTTGACAAGGTAGTTTTCCTTTGACAACCATTTCTGTGTGTTGTCTCATGGTTTTCTGTTCAATTTGAGAGTCTGGTGTCTTGAGGGGAACAATCCTATAGACTGTAAACCCTTTATGATGACAATCTCCCAGAATCGTCATTGTAAGTGTATAATGAACTCTCATAAGGCAGTACTTCAAATAAAAGATAAAACTCCATGTTCCATTTCACATTGTAAGCAGACCCTGAAGCTCCCTTGCCCCAAGTGTTTTAGTACTGATCCCACAAATTTGCAGGTTTTCAAACTCTTCAAGGGATTTTGAAATATATTATTACCATTAAGCAATTTTATCTGAGGATAATATATATGAAAGTATAAGCATTTGAAATAAGCATAATAGCAATTTTTTCACATCCAAATGTATTGTAGGTTTATTAGATTCTTAGCAATGTTAGTAATGGGAGAATTCTCATTTCCTTTAAATGTTCTCAATGATCAAAGAGATATATAAATCTTAAGTATCTTTTAAATCCCTCACCCACTTTGAGGAAATAAGAAATTGGATGTCTGAAGACTTTCCTGGAGAGGGAATTGTGCTGAAAGAGTACTCTACTGACTTAAAGAATTTGAAGGATGGTGCATGCATCTCCATACAAGAGTGCAGCAGAATGAGAAGGGATGGTAGATTAAATAAAATTGTTAAATTTGGTTTGGTATTTCAATATCACTATTTGATAAATGAAAAGGATGCAAAGAACCTTTAAAAAAGGTCAGGCAGACAAGATAGCTCAAGAAAAAGAAAGTAGGAGTGAGGCAGAGGTGAGGCATGATGCACTTGCTAGGGAACTGTTAATCAGAGGGTTCTGAGTGTTTCCCACTTACATGACTGACACTGCCACATCTCTAGAGAGTGATGGTGTTTCTGGAGAAACCTGTACTGATGAGAAATACCAGCTTTAAATTCCTATAGGTCTTGGCCAAGAGCATCACCTAAAAACCTTCCTGCACACCATACTACTTTTCACCATGATACAACACTCTGAAGCTACTCTTTGTAAGCAGGACAGGAGAATAGAGAGAAGGGAAAGAACCTGGTTACTTTGTACTTGTGGACTGTTACAGAATCTGACCCATATGGGCAGGCAGGGAAGACAGGCCCCAACATGGAATAACCAGGGCCTTAATGGGAATTCACATTGTTTTAAATATTAAAAATTATGATGGACATTTTTAATGCTTTAAAAATTAAAAAAAAATTCTGGATCCTGCTTAAGTTTCTCAAGAAGTAGAGGAAAATCTGTTATCACAGAGTGAACTTAAAATGGATGTAGAACAAAACTAAACTCACTATTTTGTCTCTCAGTCTATGCTCAGTCTTACAAAATTATAGTAATAGTCCTGTCTCACCAGAGGGCAACAATTTCACAACAGCACCTGTCTGAGCTGCCACATTTTCAGAGAATCTGACATTATTTGCTACGGGCTTGACATAACCAATGCGGTGTGGTTTTGATTCCAGGTACATTACACATTTACAAGAATTCATTCCTCAGAAAAAGGAAGCTGTGGTCTCCTAAGCATGGAAGACATTCAGTTTAGTGATGCCAAACTTTAAAACAGATGTGAGATGGATACGAAACAGTAGCACACCACAAAACCTACAGTCATTCTCAGGTGACGGAGAAATAGTCCCAATCGATGTTAACATCCCATTAAGCCAGCCAGCAAACCAGAGAATGCATTGTCTGCAATATGAAGCACTCCTCTAGAGACTTGGCCTTGGTAGAATAAATAAAAGGGGGTAAATCCTTCTATTAATTCAGTTCCCTCAGACCATTGATAGGAATTGTAAAGTCAGTTTCCTGAAAATAACAAGAACTTTGAAAAGCAGTCTCGTGTAGATGAATCAATGCAATGCGCTGCAATGATCAGTTTTAGTAAATTGTGTATATGGAGGAAAGTAAACTAATTAGTATCTGGAGTGAACTGACAAGAACTTCTGTTATGAATTCAAAACAGTTGTTTCAGATGAAAATAAGCATAAAATCTGGAGGGGAAGAGTGGCAGATAGTATGTGGCTTTCTTTAAGGATACAATGAAAAATGAGTCCCTATTTTATAACTATAGACCAGAACTCCAGAGAGAAGCATTATGTATCATTCATGGCACATTTTGGTCATGGTAAATTTGTATACAAATGTGTCAAAATACACTGGCTAAGTATGTCATTAGATTTTAAAATTATTAGGAGAATATAATATTTCATTTACTCATGGAAGCATTATATGTAATGCTTATGGAACTGTTACCACTGATATTACCATATGTTGGAACATATACAACATGAGCTTTTCAGGGTTATGGGATACAATGCACTAGTTCTGTTTCCTTAGTATAGGCTGCAGGATCTCTTGCGGATACCACAACCTATCAATGCTGAAATACTTTATAAAAATAAACTGTGTGTAGTGTGCACAGAGTCTGCACACGCTATCCTCTATGCTATCAAAAATCTCTGAATTGCTTTTAATTATGATTTCAGTTAAAGTGCTATGTAAATTGTTACACTAAATTGTTTAGAGAATGAATAATGACAAGGAAGAGATTTTTATGTGTTCTGTATAGAAACATTTTTTTTTTCTAAATTTCAGTCCATGGTTAGTTGAATCAGTATAATCCATGGATGCTGACTGTTAAATGCACATTTGCTGGGAAGCAAATGCTGACCCTTGGGAGGGGTATCTTGGACAGGAAAAAACTCAGGAGTAAATGAAGGGTTAAATATATTAAGTGCATCTGTGCGAGAGAAAAGAAGAGGTCCCATGGAGTTCCCCATACTCAGAAAATCCTGACAGGGACTAGGGAGACGGCTTAGTGGTTAAGTGTATTTGCTGCTATTGTAGACAACCTGGGTTCCATTTATATCACCCATATCTGAAGACTTAGGTCCTCTGGAGATGCAGCAATTGCTCTTAACTGCTGAGCCGTCTGTCCAGGTCCATGAATGATTATTATGGCTGTGCTATCTGGTTTGAGGTGGATTGCTTCATCAGAAACCTTGAACAATGCTGTTTAAATTGCCATTATGTTCCAGAAGGGTGATAAACTAACTTGCTGTTAGATAGCACATTCGTGCATGTGGTTAATAATAGACAGCTCAAACAACTTCGTTACTGAGAATACTGAACAGGAAAGTGTTTTGGCAAAGCAAAGTAATAAAATTGATGAATCTGTTAGTCTGTTTAGATGAAGGTCATGAAAGGCCATTTCTATCACTACAGAAGAGAAAACATATTTCAAGATAATATTTTTAATATACACTAGAGAGCATGTGTTCTAACTTGGTAATAAAGATATTGACTCCTGAAATAGTAGACTTTAGATGATCCATCTGTGTGCAGGAGATTAGAAAGTATGAGTGTCTATGGACTCAAAGGATTATTCTAGGATAATTTTATTGTTATGTTTGATAAAGCAATATCATGGAGAAAATATATCTGCATTTCAGTGAAGTATGAGATTTCTGAAGGTATGAGATGGAAAATTCATTTCTGGGTAAGAAATTGTTGAAATAGATTTCAAATTGTTTTAGCAATGTTTAGCCCTGAGTTAAAGGAAGCCTAAGATAAATAAGATGGATAACCAGTAATGGTGTGTAGATTGTCTGGAGTGTCCTGAATGTATCATTTAATATCAAAATTGCCTCTTTTAGACTTGGGCAGGGGCTTGACACATGAAATGTGAGCTCCTTCTGTAAGAGGTGAGACTAGGGAAACCATAACAATGCCCAGAAGACAGGATCTGCTGCCCTGTGAGAACCAACTCAGACACACTTCTACTTCCATGTGTGCAAAGACCCTGGTGAAAGCAATTCTTACTAGACTCTCCTGATATTAATGCCTTGTTTTTACAGTATAACTTCTGTTAGTTCCCCATCAAAGATAAAATTGAAAAAGAAAAAAAGAAATAAAAACAATACTGAACTAATCTCACTAAGGAATCTTACCACACAACAGCAGTAGTATAGATCCACAGATTGATTTAGACAGGTACTTTGGAGATAGTCCTGTGATATCAGTTTTCTTTCTCAATCATTTGGTTATTTGATTTTCTCTAATAACAACTCTAGAATTCTCCTACTCCCTCAACTTCCCTGAAGTGATATATTGAAATATGCTTGCTAAGTACTGCTTCAAGGCTCTTCAAACTTCCATCCACAACAACCATATTCATATGGATATGGATATATATATATATATATATATATATATCCCCTACCACAGCATGTGTTATATCAATATCAATTAAATTTAATTTTCAATGGTATTTACACATATTTGTGTACATGATTTGTTGGTGGGTAGGTGCACATGTGTGGGTTTGCAAATATAAGTGTGTGTACACGTGCATGGACATCTGAGGTGAGTGTCAGGAATCATCCTCAATCACTCTTTCACGTTACTCATTGAGACAGGGTCTCTCAGTCAAATCCATAGCTTGCCCATATGGTTATTCTTGCTAATCAACTTTTTCTGGGGGTCACCTGTTGTTGAGAGGCCCTGCTGGTCAGAAATTGCAGTCTACCATGGCCTGGCAGCTTTCTTCAAACTAGGCAACATGAAGAACTCCCTCCCCAGAGAGGTTTCCTGCTCTCTCCCTACCCTTATTTGGAGGATGTCTCTATTTCCAGATGCTTGACTTATCTCAACGATGACCCTTGACATAGTTCCCCACAAACTCTTCCTCTGGTGCCCACATGATAATCATATTAATGTTCTCACCATTTTGATAGAACCCTGCTTCCACTAATACCGCTGTATGATAGGAGTGTGCCACTTAATGCAAATTAGGGTTTGTCCCCAGGCTTCCCAATCCTATACATTTCCCATACTCTGGAATAAAGTTGAGTTGTCTCACTGAAGTCATCTCCTGGAGGGCTATCTCCATTGCATTCACAGCTGTCTGGACCTAGTTTCTCACTTCTGCTCCCTCCATCCTCATGGAATGGTGGCCAACAATCCCAAGGAAGAAGAGAACCACAACCTGTCTTTCTTTCTTTCTTTCTTTCTTTTTTTTTTCTGCAGCTGGAGTTATAGGCAGGGCCACCAAGACCACCTAATATCTGTGTGAGTGCTGATGATACAAACTCTGGTGTCCACACTTGTCTAGCAAGCATTTCAATTCCCCAGGCCACTTTCTGGTCCCCAGGCTTAGCTTTGATAACGGATGGGTACATCTCTTCAAGTTTCCAGTGATTAGGGCATAAGAGGTAGCTAAATGTTTGAGAGAGCATACTGCTTTGCAGAGACCCCAGTTCCATTCCTAGTACTCCTGTTAGGTGATGTATAACTGCCTGTAATTACAGCTTCTGGTGTGATGCCCACTTTGAGACTGCTTAGACATTCACACTTGCATGTGCACATACCTATACACACATATACACATAGTTAAACATTAGATTATACTTGTACAAAAAAGGTTGCTGGAGGTTGGGGAGATGGCTCAGTGATTAAGATCATTGGCTGGTCTTCCAGAGGACTTGCGTTCAATTCCCAGCACCCACAGGCAGCTCACAGCTGTCTGTAACTCCAATTCAAGGTTATCCAATACACTCATATGGACATACATGCAGGCAAAAACACCAATCACATGAAAAAAGGGGGGAAATGTTTCTGCTGATAAAAGGAAGGCACGGTGCTGTATACCTTGGGTTCCTGCATTCAGAGGCTGACATAGGAGGATTACAAGTTCAAGGCCAGCCTGAGATACACTGTCAGACACTGTCTTGAAAATAAAACAAAATTATGTGAGTTAAAACATGCCCAGGGGGTGGTGGTGGTGCATACCTTCAATCCCAGCTCTGGAGGCAGAGCCAGGTGGATCTCTGTGAGTTCAAAGCCAGCCTGGTCTACAGAGCAAGATCCAGGACAGGCACTAAAACTACTTGGAGAAACCCTGTCTCAAAAAACAAAACAAAAACAAAAACAAAATAACCTTAAATTTTCCGGGCAGTGGTGGCACACGCCTTTAATCCTAGCATTGGGGAGGCAGAGGCAGGCAGATCTCTGTGAGTTCGAGGCCAGCCTGGTCTACAGAGCAAGATCTAGGACAGCCTCCAAAGCTACACAGAGAAACCCTGTCTCAAAACAAAAACAAACAAACAAACAAAAACAAACAAACAAAAAACACACAAAAAAACTTGCCCAGGACTGCTGTTTAGATAATTTAAGCAATGGCGTCCTGAATGTGATATGCATGACATGACACCTGAAGAAGAATGTGAATGTGACTCTAGCTTTAGCCCTCTTCAAGGATGGTTTTTCCACAGTTGCTTACAATCTAAGGTATTTGTGAATATACTATTTAAACAAAAGTGATCAACAAAGATAGCATAATTCTAGAATCAGAAAGTTAGCAGTATCTATTCTAGCATGTAATTTTAATTTTACAACTGCAGGTTTCAAAAGCACTTTTATTATTAGAATAATTGAAAATAGTAGTAAAGCTATCATCTCCCATTAAACATAATGCTGCAATTAGTGAATGATCTTGATGTCTCTATTTCTGCTCTGCTTTAAGATAGAGAGGCAGATTTACTAAACTAAATTCACAAAGAGAAATATATAAGACTTACCAAGGAAGAGCCTCCCCTGAAGGGGAGTGGAGACTGGGGGATGGAAAGTGCAAAACTCCTCAAGATTCCCCTGAAGAAGAAAATGGGGACACCTTTAATCCACATCTTTGAGGACTATGTGTTCCAAGTCTAAATGAGTAATTACATTAATGGTCTGGGGGTATTTACAGACTAATGAAATTGATAAATTATTGTTAATAACTCATAGTATGAAATGTGAGTCTATCTTAGTTACTTAATGTGAGGTAATACAGCTTACAAAATTGAAAGATTATGCATTATCCTTAAATATTTCTCTGTTCTATACTGCCATGCTACAGGACAAGAATTTCTTGAGTGACTATAAAACTATTTTCTTTCACTGAAAAATAATGTAATTTGTTGAAACATACTTTGAGTTTTCTGTGTGAGCTTTGGAAATCTGTTTTTTTGATTTTCTGGATTTCAGTGGGAAGTAAAGATGTTAGACGTTCCCCTAATATTTGCCAGTGAGTATCCAGAAGCTTTCTCCCTGAAACATGAAGCATCCATCCATCAAATTGTGATGATTATCTGCAGACTTCTAGTTCCATACTCAACTTATTGCAATATATTTGGAAAGTTGACCCCTTTTATGGTAACAGTATAAAACACTGAGGCCACAGCCTAAGTCAACAATGTTTATAGAAAGTCCTCCATGCATATGAAGAAAACACATGCAAATCAGTGCCTGAATATTTATCAAATAAGCAAAGAAAAATCATCTACAATTCAACAAGCTCACAGAATATGCTATATTTAATGGCAGAAGGTCAAACTGAATGGCAGAGGTAGTCAGAACAAGATAGTCACTCAG
>CABHPQ010146924.1:0-19888 GCA_902168405.1 Peromyscus aztecus
TAAAACCAATAGACCGATCATTCAAAAGATGAACAAAATTTTTTAAACTCCAGTAAGACTGAACAAGGAAAAGAGCACAAACTACGAGACACATTAAATTTTTATTTAACTAGTAATTGGCCAATAAAAGTCATATATATTTACTCTATCAACATTATAAACTATAGATATATACTATATATACTATATACTCAAATATATATATATACATATATATATATTCAAAATATCTGAGGTGGAAAAGAAGCATTACCACAGACCCTAAAGACATTAAAAGGATAATTGTGACATTTCACCCCCAAACTTATAATAATAAATTCAGAAATTTAGATAAGTATTACTTGATCCATACAACTTATCAAAAGCAACACAAAGAAAAACAGAAAAAATTTAATAGCTGTACTTTTCAACATCCTATTGCTTCATAACCAACCTCTGAACTTAGCAACTTAAAATAACACTTCTTGTCCTGTTGTTACTAAGTTAACTGACCTCAGCTGGGTGGTTCCCATTCACTGATGCCAGACTGGTACATCACCTCCCCTACATGGTACCATAATGTGGCGTTTGGGTAGCATTATGGTCTTTGAGTCATTAGACTTTTGACATGGTGGCTGGTTTCAAAGGAGAAAATTAATATGAAAATGTACAATTCTGGAAAAGTATAACACAGTTATTGGATTTCTAGGATCTAATTTTCAGGACACACTGAAAATCTCTGGTAAAATCCCAATGATAATTTTGGGAAAGAAGTTAGGTCTATAGGTCAAAGGGACAGAACAGCATTCAGAAGAACCAAGGGCACCCACTCAGTTGACTTCATTCAAGATGCCAAAGGGATTCACTAGAGAAAATGCATTCCTTTTTATTGTCACATAACAAATTTCATTACTTAAGATGAAACTGATTTATTATTGCACACATAATCACCTATTCCATATCTTTCTATAGGTCAGAAGATGTGGTGTGGAATACCTGAATCATTGTTTAAAATCCCAAATGGCTAAGAGTAAGCTCTCTGTCAGCCTACATCCTCATATAGGACCCAAACTCTGCTCCCAAAAATGTTCCTATTGGTTGTAGAATTGAAGAACTTAGTTCAAACCAACAGGAGACGTCTCCCTGTGAATTCCTGATTTCTTTTAGGGTGGGGCTAATGAAGGATGTTGCTGTTGTTATTATTATATTATCATTATTATCATTATTATTATTTACTCTTTCTTTCTTTCTCTCTTTTTTGGTTTTGACTTTGGTTTTTTTGAGACAGAGTCTTTCTACATAACCCTTACTGTCCTGGAATTCACTATGGCTGGCCTCAAGCTCACAGAGATCTTCTTGCCTCGGCTTCTTGAGTGCTGGGATTAAAGGCCTGTGTCACCACACATAACAAACAGTTCTTCTTCTGACTAACCAAAATTCCACTGATTGAAAACCTTAATCAAATTTTCAAAATCTTCCTGCCATATAACAACTTGTAATCCCAGAAGTGATTGCCCTGATCTCCATTCAAGAAAAGAGGATTAGACAGTGTGATTCGTCAGTCTTCACGATCAACTTGACTGGATTTAGAATCCTAAAGAAGCACACCCCTGGCAGTGTCTACGGCATTTCCACAAATGTTTAACTGAAGAGGGAAAACTCACTGAGGACCCACTGTTCACAGGTGCTGAGCTCCAGAACAGAGTAAAAAGGAGAAAGAATGTGAGCTGGGTACCAGCATCCATCTCTCTCTGCTTCCTGGCTATAGGAACAACAGGACCAGCCGCTTCACATTCCTGCGGCCACGCCTCCTCTGCCATGATGGACCGAACCCTCAAACCATCAGCCAAAATACCCTTCCTTCCATGGCCTGTGTCAGGCATCTCGGCAACAAGAAAGGTGTGCAGTGGGGATCTGGAGTCTGGAAGGGTTTCAATGGCTTTTATAACAAATAATCCCAGTGCAGTCATTAAAAATAATATAAATGTGTTGCCTTACAGTTTGGTATTTCAGAAGTCCAGAAATAACCAGGATAAGATCAAGACATCCTCAGAGCTACATTATTTCCTGAGACCACAGAGAGAATGTGTTTCCTTGTGCTCTCCAGCTTCTAAAGATCATCTATGTTCTATGGCTCATGGATCCGTTCTCATTTTCAAAATCAACACCAGTAAAATAAATTCTTAGCATATACATCACTCTAAAGTTCTCTTCTGCCTCCTTTTCCACATTTAAAGACCCTCTCCTTTTTACATTGGACTGGCCTGGGCAATCCAGGATATTACTGAGGTGCTACATCAAGAGGTTGGCAACCGTGATTCTGTCTCCATCCTTCCCATAGAGGTTCCCAGATACAGGACGTGGACATCTTTGTGAAGTTGATAAGCATCCTGCCACATGAGCCAACCCGGGGCTTTTCCTGCTCAGGAGAAAAGAGTCTTTCCAAAAAGTGGTGCTTGGCCAAAGGTATCTATGTAGAAAGAGGGGATCTAATGCCCACCTCACTCAAAAAACCAGCTACTGAAAAGAGATATACTATCATATATATATATATATATATATATATGTATATATATGTATGTATGTATGTATATATATATATAAGAAGATATACAAAAGGGCCATAGGAACATTAAAATGTTCATCATTATGAGCTGGAGAGATGGTTCGGAGGTTAAGAGCTCTGGTTGCTCTTCCAGAGGTCTTCCAGTAGGTTCCCAGCACCCACTTGGCAGCTCACAAACCATCTCCAACAACAGTTCCAGGGAATCCAATACCCTCTTCTGGCCTCTATGGGCACCAGGTATGTATGGGGTGCACAGATATACACGCGGGCAAAACACTAATACATATAAATTAATAATAAAATAGTTGCATTTTTTTAACTTAAAAACCAATGTTCATCACCACACCAGGCCTGGTAATGCAGACCTGTAACTTCTACTACTCTGGAGGCTGAGGCAGGAGAATCACAAGTTGAAGGCCTGTTTGAGATATTGAGTGAATTCAAGGCCAACCTGAGTAACTTAGTTAGAACTTGTCTCAAAAAAAGTAAAAATAGGGCTAGATATATCAATTGTAGTGTCCCTGCCCAGCAACAGGTGAGGCCCTTGGTTTAATCGCTAGCACACATACTGGACAAATGAGATGATCGTGCAATATTAGAAAAATGTAAATCAAACCTAGAAGATAAGACTTCACATTCATTGGGATGATAAGGGAAGAAAAAGAAATAAAGAGAAAAAGAAAGAAGAGGAGGAGGAGAAAGAGAGGGGGAAGGGAAGTTGTCAAGCAACAGAGAAATTGGAATGCTGGTTACATTGCTGGTCTATACCTGTATTCCTATATTAAACTATCTCCTTTTCTATAACAGAATACCTGAGACTGGATGATTTATAAAGAAAGATTACTAGAAAGCTGATGCAGTCGTGGAGAGATATACACTAATCTATCCATGAGGACATAGGTTTCTTTAAAATCCCATCTCCCACACCTTTACATCACAATGAAATTTTTCAAATGAATTTTGGTGAGGACAAACTCAACCAGACCACAGCAATACCCAAGAAAATCAAAAACACGTCTCCATAAAAATCTGGGCATTGTCTATCACCACCAAACAGATGGAACACTCCAGACCTCCATCAACCAAGGAATGGATCAGCAGCATGGTACATGTCCACACATGGAATATTACTCCACTGGAAAGAGGAAGGAAGAGTTCCTACCTGCTGAAATGTTTTTTTAAAAAATCATTTCAGAGATGAAGTACTGAGATTTAGACAGTAGTGGGACATTGCATCCTGAAAATACTAAAGAGTATGGGCTGGCATTCTGGCATTCTTTTAAGGGGTAAATGTTAAGTTATGTAAATTACATCTCAGAAAAAAAATTCAATGGGAAAAGGCCATGTGCTCATAAAAAGATAATTTCAAAGATGAAATACCTAAAATACCCTGACTGGACAGTAATAGATTTTGGAATAGATTTTGGTGATAGGGAACATAAATTTGAGCCCTGATTAAATGAAGCTGTTATACCCTCCCCCACCCAAAAAAAGTCACTTTTATATAAAAAAAAATCCCACTGAATTGTTGTTTTATGAAATACAAGTTTAAAAGCCAAGCTCCTTCTCTGGGACCTACAGAAACCCAAGGAGTGATTTTTCATTGTCCCTGGCTTTCAGGAGACCTGAAACCTCCTAGGTTTAAAAATTCAGGAATTGGGGGAGATGGGGAGAGTGATGACTTTGTCCAGAAGGGCACAGTGGAGAAGAGGAGAAACCAGAAGTGTGGAGTTGTATTAGCCAGGGTTCTCTAGAGGAGCAAAACTTACAGAATGAATATATAGAATATATACAGAATGAATATATATACATATACATATATACATACACACATACACATATATATACATGTAGCAGTCCAGCTAGTCCAACAACGGCTGCCTACCAGTGGAGGGTCCAAGATTTCAGAATTTGTTCAGTCTGAGGCTGGTGTCTCAGCTGGCCTTCAGTACATGCTGGATTCCTGAATAATTAGGCTCTAACGCCAGTGGAGGAGCGGACTTGCCAGTGAGAGCGAGAGCAAGCAGGCGAAGAGAGCAAGCTTCCTTCTCCCATGTCTTCCATATAGGCCGCCAGCAGAAGGTGTGGCCCAGATGAAAGGTGCATCTTCCTACCTCAAAAGATCCAGGTTCAAGTGATTTAATTAAGAAAAAAAATCTCTCACAGGTGTGCCCAGCCTCTTGGGTTTAGTTAATTCCAGAGGGAGTCAAGTTGACAACCATGAACGGCCATCACAGTCAGTAAAGCGCTTGCTGCACAGGCATGAGGCACCCAGCACAGATGCCCAGCACCCAGGTAAAGGCAGCCTCGTCATACAAATCTGTAGTCTAAGTGCTGATGGTGAGCGGCGACTCGAGGATCCCTGAGTTTCTCTGGACAGCTGGTCTAGCTCACCAGCAAACTCTAGCTTCAGTGGGAGACCTTTCTCAAAAATAAGGTAGAAATGGATCGATGAAAAAAACCTAGTGGTACCTCTGGCCTACACACACACACACACACTCACACCGGCACACATACCCTTCAAGGAAAGAAAGAAAAAGTGTCAAAAGGGAAGGCAACTGTCGTGGGTAGCTGTTCCAGCTTTGACCTGGAAGTACTACCCCACTGAGGCTTCGGTAGCTGTCACACCTAGAAGGCGGGGCCAAGACAGGAGCCCTTAAGACACCAGATCCGGATGTGCCGGCTCTCTCGGTTCCTGGACCCTGGACGCTGGAGGTAGGCCGAGCAGAGTTCTCCAGAGAACACCGCCGGACTGCGCTACACCTTCCCCAGACCCTGTAACCTATCCCTTCACTTGTAAGTTACCCCACAAAACAAACCTCCCTTTTAACTACGTGGAGTGGCCTTAATACTACAACCAATAGGCAACACCTCCAAATCTGAATTTCTTTGTTTGCATGTGAAGAAGTCCAGATCCTTGGAACCAGTTTTCCTGTCCCGGTATCATTCTGAGTTCCCACCACTAGCACCCATGACCTGCGCTGGTGCTGGTGTAGGAAGCAGACAGGGGCGCCCCTGGGAGGCTCACGCCAGGGTGAGTTTGCTCTGCCTTGTGCCGCCGCAGCTACAAAGCCCCTCCCAGGAGCTAGCGACGATGGTGCACACTGTGTCCTGGGTGCTAGGCTCAGTGATGGGACGGAGGCCGGAGGGTTCTCCCTCAAGGAAGCTGTGGAGCGAGCAAGGAGGAGCTCGATTAACCTTTGGGTCAATTAAGATGCTGAGTGGACAAGTCCAAAGCTAGACACGAGAGCCGTAGAGTCATGGTCACCAGCCAGGAGAAGACTGGAGTTTGAGAAGGAATGAGAGCTGAGGACCAGGCTCCATGAAAGAGCTGCTTGAAGAAGGAAACAGAGAAGGAGGCTGAGAAAGGAAATCAACAGAGTAGAAAGAAGGGGCATCAAAGAGAAGAAACCTGTGGTCTGTGAGCCAAGGAACCCATGCAGGGTTCTGGTAGCAGCCTAGATAAAAAGGGCACAGCACACCAAAGATCACTCGCCTTTTGTGGGTCTGGCCTTTCCTCTTACCTCCAAGTTGATTTACCTACCCTGTTGCTGCTGCTGCTGCTGATGATGATGATGATGATGATGATGATGGTGATGATTCCTTCGATGCTATCAGAAAGAAACAGTTTCTCCAGGCTTCTATAGTAGACTAAGGACCAGCAACTCTCCAGGAACCCTCCAGGTTTTCAGCGCCAGATTAGGAATGCTGAAGCTCCCAGCCCCATGGATGCGACAACCACCTGGCTCTCGGCCTCTCAGATGTAATTCGGCTCTTGTTGCTGTTTTAACATCAGCTGACTTAACAAACTAGCCAACATATGTGTGTATTCATTCCATTGGTTGCGCCTCTGGAGACCCTAATACAGCCCCATTGGTTAGCTTCCTTCCGGCTCCAAACTTAAGCAGCAAACGCTCCTCTGGGCATTCAAAGACACTCCCTCTGCTAGTTTAGCTCCTGGGTGGTTTTCACAGCTCATTAGAGCCACCAGAATCAGCCTAGCCTCCATAATGAGCTGGTGTTTCCTTACCGGAGAGATGCTTCACCCCTAATGAGTCCCTATAAGTGCACACCCACTGCGGGTTAATAGTAGGGAAATTCACATTTATGCTAAATTCAGCTGGTGGTTTTTGTGTTTGTTTTTGTCTTTTTGAGACAGGATCTCATATGATCCAGGCTGGCATTGCATGGATGACCTTGAACTCTTGACCCTCCCACCTCCACCTCCCAAGGATGACAACTGCAGGCATATGCAGAGAGACTGGGGTCTCTCTAGGGAACCCTGGTGGCTGCAGGAAGGGGGTTCAGGGGAAACTGCACCGCCCCTGCTGCCGTAGGGACATCCCTGGGGAAGCCACTTTGAGAACTGCACATCAAGCCTGCGCACCTGCTTCAGAGGCTGAGGCAGGAGGAGCAC
Organism: Peromyscus aztecus; assembly: GCA_902168405.1. Classification (NCBI taxonomy): domain Eukaryota; kingdom Metazoa; phylum Chordata; class Mammalia; order Rodentia; family Cricetidae; genus Peromyscus; species Peromyscus aztecus. The sequence continues at coordinate 6,963 of CABHPQ010146924.1, forward strand.
TAGGTCCAGGAGTTAATGGGAGTCAGTTCTCTCCCTCTGTCGTGTGGGTCCTGGGGATCAAACTCAGGTCATTAGGCCCAGCAGCAGGGTCCTTTTTACACTGCTGCAAGAGACCTTGTCTTTAAACACATTAAGAATAGGAAGAGCTGTGTGGAGGGGTCGGTTCCTTGCAGAGCCTCGCTAATACCTGCGTGCAAAAGGACGGCCTTGCCCATCCCCACCCTTCGAGCGGTGCTCCTGTCAGACCTGGGTGTATCCCACCAGGAAGCCACTCCACCTCTCCTTCCTGGGCTCCCATGCCCCCACTTCAGTCTGGGTCGGGGAGAAAGCTGAGATCCCAGGTACGTTTATGGGGCAAACCCCTGAGAGCAGAGACCACACTACTGCTGGACTGCCGGGTTTGTGGGAACACTTACAGGCATCACCCTGGTGTGGCCACACTGTGGGCTGAGCCAGTTTCGCATCTGCTGTGGCTGCCATCCGTAGCTCCTCCCAGCTGGTGACCCCATCCAGACCCTGCACCCTGGCTCCCCACCCACTCCCTGAGCTCCTGGGGATGCTGGCTCTGGGACCTTGTTCTGGGAAGCTGTGTTCCCTGGAGAGTTAAACCTGGAGCCCAGCATGGGGACATTGCTGGACTGACAGCTCAGACTGCTCTCTCCTCTCGGGCCCCTTGCCAGACTGATTCATGCAGCTTCAAAAATAAGGCATATTTTCAAGCCAGTTGCTACATTTATTAAGGAGAAATGTGTTTAATTGACTGGCTTGGAACCTGTCCTCTCCTCAACGGGGTGGCAGCTTGGGCCCCTCCAAATTTTTCTCAGTCTTTCCTGGGTCAGGGTCAAAAGCTCCCTCACAATATAAGGAAGGGTAACCAGTCTTCACAACCAGCACTTCTTGGGGAGCGCGCGCGCGCGCGCACGCACACACACACACACACACACACACACACACACACACACACACACACACGCATGTGCCTTTTTCAGAGCCCTCCCCTTCCATCTTGATTCCATAATCCTGAGGCTCAGGCAATTAAAGTAAAATATACTTATAGTCCCTCGATGTTTACTCGACCAGCTGGTAATGGGCTAGGCAGGATTGTCTCTGTTACATAAAGGAAAAGAACAAAGAATTAGGAATATGGAAGACATTCAAATGTCTTAATTAGTGCTTCCATCTGTAAAAAGAAAAGAAAAATGTTTGCCAGGAAAAGCCACGCCCAGGTACCTATCTTGGGAAGGTCAGGGTCCCCAAAGGCCCTGTGCGGGCAGCAGTGCGGTGTGAAAGGATGCATGGACGCAGGTCCACCCAGGGGAACGTTGGGAACCTGGATGTGAGTTTAGTGGGGACTCTGGGGAGGGAAGGAGAGCAAGCCAGGCCTAGGAGCGGATGTGGTCAGTGCCGAGGGTGGAACCAGGGACTGGAGCCCAGGCCGTACCGTACACAGCTCCCATGGCAGGCTGAGTCTTGGCTGCGCCTCCCAGCAGTGGTAGACATTGGGCCTGGCTGGAGAAAGTCCTGGAATTCCAGGCCTCTTTCTGCTCTTCTCTCATTTCCTTTTTTGGGGTACCTTCAGAGTGTTCACTGAAACATGAGCTCCAGTATATACCCCAGAAACAACCCCCCTTTACTTCAGGCCACATGCATTGCCCCCCATCAGTCTACCCCAGCACCCCTGGGCAAGGGTGGGGATGGGATGGTCACAGTGAGAGGGATAGAGAGAGCCAAAGGGTCAGACTATACATGGTCTGTAGCCCTGCTTCCATCTGGCCATACATACCTCTCTCTTTGTAAGACCGCAATCCCAGAGGGTACCAGGCCCTGATCGAAGCCTTGAGCGCTCACCGAGGCTTCAGAATCATCCCCTGAACACACCGACTGCTATTGCCAGTACGGAGCATAGCTTGGACTAAAACCCTTGGTCCAGAAAATTCTGAGCTTTGCAGCACGAGGCATATGCAGCAGGCTACAGCTTCAGCCAGCAGCTGACGTCAGCTTCCTGTGCCTGGCCCAGGTACCTTGGTCTTCAGGTGGATGCCCTGAACTCACATCTGTGCTTCCTGGCTCTCTCCGCCCACCGGTCCCTGCTTCCCCCAGCATTCAGTACCCACATCAGAGCAGAGGGTCGGTACCTCCCAGCTAAACATGACTGGATGAGGCTTGACCACAGTCTTAAGGGAAGGATAGCCCTTCGATGTGTGAAGGAATGAGAGGGGGAAAAGGTGAAGCTGGCACAGGTAGCCTCTGGTTTCCAGCTCGTCCAATTTAACTGGTCCAAAGGTTTCAACTATGGTAAAATCATTCTTTCCTTTAATACTTACCGATCTAGTGCCATGCAGAGTCCTCTGAACCGATTTCAGTCAGAACCTGCTTCTATGAGCCATATGTCTTCAATCTTCGAAAGAAAAGGTCAAATCCACTAGACCCTTGGGGTGGGACAAATTCCCAGGATACCTTGAGCTCAAAATAGCCAGACTTCTACCAGACTCAATGAATGTGCTGAGTAACTCCAAGAAGTCTTAACAATGCCCCTGCCTTAGAGGAACTCATGGAGGAAAGGGCAAGCCTCAGTCATCACCATGCATTGTGGGAACATTGGGTAAATGTACTTTTCCTGCTTAACTCTAGGGAAGAGGAATTGCCCCCAGCTGGGGACAGCTCTACAGAAGTGATGATTACAGACATGAGTTTTTAAAGTTTTGTTGTTGTTGTTGTTGTTGTTTTTGGTTTTTGTTTTTTTTGTTTCTTTGGTTTTTCAAGACAAGGTTTCTCTGTGTAGTTTTTGGTGCCTGTCCTGGATCTTGCTCTGTAGTCCAGGCTGGCCTCGAACTCACAGAGATCCGCCTGGCTCTGCCTCCTGAGTGCTGGGATTAAAGGCCTGCGCCACCACCACCCAGCTCAAGATTTTTTTTAATGGAGGCTGGAGAGATGGCTCAATGGTTAAGAGCACTTACTGCTTTTGGAAAGGACCCCGTGTCAATTCCCAGCACCCACATGGTAGCTCATAACCATCTGTAACTCCAGTCCAAGGGGATTTGACACCCTCTTCTATCCCCCAAGGATAGTAGGCAGGCATGTACATGTGTGCAGATATACATGCAGGCCAAACACCCATACACATAGAATAAAATAATAGTTTATTAAAAAAATTTTCTTTTTAAATTTCTCATCATGGTTTGGGTCGGGGTTACATATATATGAGTGCAGGTACTCTGGGTGGCCAGAAGAGGGCGTCAGATGCTCTGGAGCTGGAGTTACAGGTAATTGTGAGCCACTTGACACAAATGCTGGAAACTAAACCGGTCCTCTGCAAGAGCAGCATGTGCTCTTAACCCCTGATCCATCTCTCCAGCACTGGGCGTGATCTGGAAGGAGAACGTGTAAAACCAGAACAGGATAGTCTGCACACAGGAAACAACTGAACAAGAGAAGAATGGGAGGAAATTACCGGAATGATGAGCTGCTGCAGGGCTGCGGGTAGATCACTAACCAGGTGATATATGTAGCCATTCCTTACAGCAACTCTCAAGTTACAGCAAGCTATTCCTACTTGAACTAGCCCCACATTACAAAGCCCACATAGTTCCCTCATCTACTTTATATTGACTTTCCCCCTTTCCTTTTTCTTCTTTACTGATCAGATTAGCATTTTCCTCCCTGTATTGAGCTTACTCAGTAGATAGGTTGATTGATGATTCGCGCACATTTACAGATGAGTGCTCTATACAGAGCACCATGGAAGACACTGAGACCTCAGGACCTACTACCCACCCCTACACCCACCAACACAGGATGGAGGAAAAAGGATGGCCACAAGCAAGAGAGAGAAGCTGGACGCTGTGGTCTGAATAAGCTGTCGCCATGCCTCTTCCCGAAGGCTCACATGCTGGGAGCTTGATCTCCAGTGTAGCAGACTGAAGTGATGGAATCTTTCAAAGAAAACCAGGGACTGGAGAGATGGCTCAGCTTAAGAGCACACACTGCTCTTGCAGAGGACCTGAGTTCAAGTCCCAGCACTCACTTCAGGCAGCTCTCAACTACCCATTGAGAGCTCTAGGGGATCTGACACCCTCCTTTCATATCCGTGGATGCCTGTGCATACAAGCACAGGCATGCACAAATATACATAATTAGAAATAAAAATGATTTTTTTAAAAAAAAAAAAGGAAAGAACTAGGTCATGACAGGACATCACTCTGAGGAAGGATTAATGTAGGCATCTCATGACTGGATTAATTTCTGAGGAGCAAAATCTTGCTAAAGGAGCTTAGAAGTCCTCCTGAGTGTAGCCAGTTCCCTTTGCCCTTCTCTGATGTGCTGTGGTGGAATGCAGGATGAGTGATTCGGGCCTCCAGTGACCAGATTGTGAACCAGACAAGCCTGTTCGTCAGCCTTCCTGTTTCAGGTACTTTGTTACAGTAACATGAAAAAGACTAAGATGGGGAAAAGGAGGGGAAGTGAGGGACAAAATTCCAGGTGGACACAGCCACGTGTTCACATTTACATACTCATGCCTCACAGGCACACAGCACACTTGAATTTGCTACAATTTGCTGTATAAAGTTGCTGTTCACCTTGGGAGCCAACTATCTAGCACGATAGCACGTTTCATTAAAGGCTGCTTGGTCAATCCCTGCCTCCTCTCTTGTCCCTGCAAATGTAGTCTTCTAATCCGCTGTCACCAGCGTCCCCGTGGGTTCCCTTCTCCTGCCCAAAGGCTTCCTTCAACTCTCCTTCCCTACATCCTGTTCTGCAGGGTTTCGCCTTCTCCAGGAAGGCTCCAGGTTGACTGGCCCAAGCTTTTGAAAGCCACAGAAGTAGAAAGGGGCAGGACTCAGGTATGCAGCCCTGATGCCTTGTCGTTTCTCCCTGTTCCCAGCCGAGCCTGGGTCAGTTTTCCCTTCCGTACCCTTGCTAGACTCTCTGGCCTACGATGGGTTAAGAATGGTTGCCGGGTGTGAGGGTTAGTTCAATTGTCAACTTGACACAAGCTGGAAGCCCTTAGGAAGAGTCTCAGTGAGGGACTGTCTACATCAGGTTGGCCTGTGAGCACGTCTGTGGGGATTGTCTTGAGAAGACTCAGCCTGAAAGTGGCCAGTACCATTCCCTGTTTTGAGCCCAGACTGTATAAAAGTAGAGAAAGCCAACTGAGCACGAGGCATTCATGTACTTGTCTCTGCTCTTGACTGGATGTGATGTGGCTCTCTGCTTCAAGTCCTTGCTGCCCAAGACCTCCCTGCGATGACGGACCATAACCTGGAATTGTGAGCAGAAACGAACTGTTCCCCCTGCCCACAGTCACTCCTTTTTCTTTCAAAAGTATCTTTTTATTAGTCATCATTGTCTGACTACAAAAATAACTGAAGTCATTTACTTACATTGGATAAAAGCTCTGGAAAATAACCTAAAAATGCTTAGCTTGAGATCAAAAAGCATGTGATTGGTTTACAACTATCTGTGTTTGTATCTTTTTAAATGTCTAATTATTTCTTCTATTTTTGAGCTTATAATATAATCACAACATGTCTTCCTTCCTCTAAACCTTTCCATATACTGTACCTTCTTGCTGTCTTTCAAATTCATGGCCTCTTTTCCCATTAACTGTTGTTCCATGTTAACATATATATATATAATATATATATATTATATATATATATATTCCTAAGTACGACCTGGTCAGTCTATATAATGTTACTTGTATGTATGTTTTCAAGAATGATCATTCGATATTGGGCAACCAACTGATATGCTCTCCTGCTCTCAACATTCCTTAGTTGCCTATATAGTTCTTTGTGTAGGGTTGAGACCTCATGAGCTTCCCCTGCTGCTGTGGGATAAAGCTCTTGTACACTGTAAAGATTTGTCACTTGGATTAGTTTAATAAAATACTGATTGCCAGTAGCCAGGCAGGAAGTATAGGCAAGGTGAGCAGACTAGAATTCTGGGAAGAGGAAGGGTGGAGTTTGGAGTCACCAGCCAGACGCAGAGGAAGCAAAATGAGAATGTCAGACTGAGATTGGATACCAAGACACATAGCTAAACATCGATAAGAATTGTGTGTTATTTAAGTGTAAGAGCTAGCTAGTAATAAGCCTGAGCTACCGGCTAAGCATTTATAAGTAATATTAGCTTCAGAATCAATTACTTGGGAAGCAGCTGCTGCGTATTTGGGAACAGGCAGACGGGAAAGAAACTTCCGCCTACACCCTGCCCCCACACTTTGGCTTATCTATTATTGTCCTTATTCAGCTCACGTTTGGGCAGTCATGGTGGTAAGGTTTTAAAGGGTTTAGCTTCTGCTATTCTTAGGAGATACAATCTCATAGCAAACTCCCTGTTCCTTTAGCCCTTTACTATCTTTCTGGCTCCTTATACAACATTCCCTGAGCCTCAGGTGCCGGAGTTTCTCTGTAGATGTATCCATCGGGCCTTAATTTGCTTTTTGTCTGAGTGTTTTATCACAAAATTGAAATGAAACTAGAAACTTGGGTCATCTTTCTCCAGACAGCCAAGGAGTGGGACACTCAAAGTGGGCACCAGAGAGCAAGTGGGAGGCTTGCCAATATGATAGTGACAGCTTGTACCTGACGCTCTTGTCCCCACCCCGAGAGGAAGGATCCTAACCCGAGACTGCTCATAACAGGGTGGCCAGCTTGAGCTTATGGCTCATTTCCCTCTCCTCCTCCCCAGCTAGGGTGGTTTTCTTTGGGCTGATTGGAGCCAAGATGGACCTGGAAGGGGGACACAAAGGAGGCAGGACACGTGGCCAGAACCAGGCTCTGCAGAGACATCCTGGGTCCAGCCTGTGACAGGAAACAGCCTAAGTCAAGTTGACATAAATAGCTAAGCATTATTCCCTGGGTGGCCAAAGGCAAAGGGGGAGACTGCAGCTGGCCCTGGCAGGGTACACAGGAGCAGGAAGCCAGGCCCGGACCCCTGCCCGCAGCCCAGGGCTTGGCTGTGGCCTGCCTGAAGTCACCACCAGAGGCAAGGCCAGCTGATGAGGAAGTGACAGTACCACGCTCCCTGGTGGTCCAAGCTGGGTCAGAGTTTCCCAAGGCCAGCTGCGATGATGATGCGGGTGACCAGGAGAAGCTGGCCCAGCCTTGCTTGAAGGAATGAGGTTGTTTCTATTGCAACGGAAAAAACCAACACCCAAAGGAACAGGACGCTCCGCCAGGTCTGCAGTAACCAGCTTGTCCTCTGGGCTGGCCAGCTCCCAGCAATTAGAGGAGCTCAGCTGAGCAGGCCCAGGACGAAGCTCCCATCTCAGCCTCATCATCCTCCCAGGACCCTGGCAACCTGACAGCCTTCCCATCAGGCCTTGCGCCTGGCGGCTGGGATGGGTGAAGTATCGGTGAGAGAACCAGCAGGAACTTGGCATCTGATGTGACCGCTGTTTCTTGGTGTCTGTGACCTTCCCGGGCAACCTCTGTCCTGAGGCTCCACTCCATCATCTGAAATATGGGGGCATCTGTGCCCCAACTACTGCGGGTACCAGAGGCAACGACGTGAAGGGGCACACAGGGAGGCACGATTCCCACTCGTGACTGTGTGACCAGCATTCCTAATCTGAAGACTGAATGCTCCAAAATCTAAAAAAGGATGGCACAAGTGGAAAATTCCACACCTGATGTCGCACAGTCAAACACAAGTGCACAAGAAATATTGTGCAGAATGACCTGCAGGCCACATGCGTGAGGGTTATGAAACCTACATGTGTTTTGTGTGTAGACTCGGGTCTTCCTGGGGTATCTTCCCATCTCCCTTCATCTGAGAAAACATTCCAAGATCAAGATAAATTTTTTTTCAAAAATAAATACATGAACAAAATCCAATGCGTTTTGGTTCCAAGCCTGTCTGATAAGGGATGGTCAACCTACGTTACTAAAAGTAATTGCAGACGCCAAAGCCATCCCCTGGCACCACTCTTCTGTAGTAACCTGAAAAATGACCTTGAAACCCAAAGGTGTGCCCTCCAAGAGTGTAGGTGGCAGGGAGGCTCAAAGCCAAGGGAAGGTGGCACTCTCAGCCCAGGAAGCAAGGGACAGGACACTTTCAGGTTGCTGAACCCTTGGCCTGAACTTGACAGAAAATAACCCAGAGCCTGAGAATAGTGGTGACAAATTGCCGCTGGAGAGGCTGAGGCAGGAAGGTTGTGAATTTGAGATCATCCTGGGCTACCAAGTGAGTTCCAGGATAGCCTAGGCTACAGAGGGAGACCCTGTGTTTTTAAAAGAAAGGGGTGGTGGATTCCTGGATGGAGCCAAGAAAAACTAGAAAGTCTGCTGGAGAGGTCAATGGAGAAGAAGCAAAATGGGACCCTGGGCAGGGAAGAGGCAGCCACTCCAGCTTCTCATGAGCTGCATTCCGGAGGCTCCACGTTTGAGGAGCCCTGTAGGCCTAAGTGCGTACAACTTGTGTAGTTCCGAGCTGCCACAGTTCCCCTCACATCCTCAGCCCTGCATCTAGCCTCCACCTGAACCTCCAGCGGCAGGGAGCCTCCAACTCTAAGCACACTTTTTAAACTTTTTAAGTAAGAGTGATCGGGGCCGGGATGTTTCTCAGTGAGTGGAGCACTCAAGTAACACATATGAATCTCTTCGCTCATGCCAAGTAAGCGAGGTATGGTGGTGCACACCTGTTATCCCAGCACTCAGAAGGTGGAAGCAGGAGGATTGGGAGTTCAAGGTCATCCTCACCTACATAGAAAGTTGGAGGGCAGCCTCCGCCATAAGAGATCCTGTCTCTAAAAACAAGGAAATAAAGCACACTGCTCAAGTGTGTTGAGCGGTCACACTGCCACTGGACTGCACACCCAGTGTCTGCTGCCTTTCCCGGAATGCTTTTCCCTTCCCTGACCACCCACCGACCATGAGCCTCACCTCATCCACTCTCTCTTGTCAGTCTTGTTGGGCTCTGGAGGGAGGGTACGGAGTTCTGAGAGTGCGAATCTCGGTCCTTGGAGAGCCCTGCCTTAGTCTGTTGGTTTTCTGTCCTTCCACACCCTCTGGATGCCCTGTCTGTCAGAACCAGCACTCCAGTGTTTGGTGTGTATCTTTGCACTTGAAGTATGTATCTTAATTAATTTTCTATTCTCATGACAAAACACCGCAACCTAGGCAGCTTATAAAAGAAGCATTTAATTGGTAGCATGCTTACAGTTTCAGAGGGTAAGTCCATGACTATCATTGTGGGAGCACGGCAGCAGGAAATCAGGAATGGCATTGGAGTGGTGGCTGAGAGCTCACATCCGACCCACAGTCAGGAGGCAGAGAGCTAGCTAGCTAACTAGAATGGCATGGGCTTTGGAAACCTCAAAGCCCGGCCCCAGTGACGCACCTCCTTCAATAAGGCCACACCTCCTAATGCTTACCAAATCATTCCACCAACTGGGGACCAAGCATTCAAACACATGAGCCTATGGGGCTGTTCAAATCACCACAGTACACTTGTAAAATTGGGACTTTAGGGGGTCCTATGGTCCATAGGCATTGTGGGATAACTACCCCTTTGAAGGGCTCTCTACTTAGCGCTGAGAAAAGTCCCCAGACAACCAGGTGCCTTTGTGCCTATGTGGCCTGAGCCTGAGGAGGAAGATCCCGCAGCGTGCACACCTGTAATGGTGTTGCCAGCACCACCTCTAGCTTGCACAGCAGCTCCATGAGGAAGATACACTGTCATCTCAGTTCACAAATGAGGAAACTGAGGCACAGAGACTAAAGACCCACGTTTGCCCAAAGACCCACGCTTCCCGAGTGAGGACACAGGCCTGGCCCCCTGAACCTGTACTCAGATCACCAATAGTGTGTGGCCAAAGCAGGAGAGGTACCTCTGCATTCAGGGGCTTGAGGACCTGGGAAGTCCCCTTCACACACCCCCAAAAAAGAGAGGAAGGCGCTCAGCAAAGAGAGGGCATGAATGCCACCGGGAGGCCAGAGGAGAAGTAGGCACTCCTGAGTGAGTATCCTGGGGACAGCAGGACCCACCACGTACATACAGACAACATACTGAGGGGATGCCAGTAATACTTACGCTGGGGGTTAAGTCCCAGTGACTTCCTGCTAAGGCAGTGGTTCTCAACCTGTGGGTCGCACATCAGATATTTACATTATGATTCATAACAGTAGCAAAATTACAGATGTGAAGCAGCAATGCAAATAGTTTTATGCTGGAGGGGGGGGTCACCACAATGTGAGGAGCTGTATCAAAGGGTCGAGGCTTTGGAAAGGTTGAGAACCACTGGACTCAGGCTTGGCAGCAACACACCTAGACTTGGCTAGCCCTAAGGCCCTCAGGTCTTCCTGTATTTGTGCCCCTGACAGGTCCCAGGTCAGAGACTTGACCCCTGATTTTCACGAGATGCTGGAAGCCACCCCGCTGACACCGGCAAGTGTCCGTCCTCCCCAAAGGCTGATTTATCTGTTTTCTGTTACTATAATAAGATGCCTGAGGCAGGCTAACTTGTTTAGCTTATAGTTCTGCAGATTCAAGGTCCAAGATGTGGTGGTCCCATTTGGTTCAGTCTCTGGTGAGGATGAAATGGTCAGTGGGTGGTGAGAAAGGAGGGGGAAAGGTGAGATCACATCCCCAAGCAGGCAGGCAGCAAAGACTGCAAGATGGCTCCGTCCAGAAAGTGCTTACCGCACATGCAAGAGGACCTGAGTTCGGAGACCAGAGGCCACCACAGGATGGATCCACCAAGTGACAGCATGGTGGTACATTCCTATAATCCTAGCCCTAGGGAGGCAGAGACAGGAAGATTTCTGAAGCTTAGTGGCCAGCTAGTCTTGCTGAATTGGGAAGCGCCATGTTCGGTGAGAGACCCTGTCTCAAAAAATAAGGTAGAGGGTGACTGAAGACAACACTGCACGTCTACTTCAAGTCTCCGCATGCACTCACACATATGTGCACATGCAGATGTGTGTGTGTGTGTGTGTGTGAGAGAGAGAGAGAGAGAGAGAGAGAGAGAGAGAGAGAGAGAGAGAGAGAGCAGCTAGGAAAAGCCTGGGATGCCATACGGCCTTCTGAAGAGCACCAGATCCAGGTGTCTTCCTCAGCACTATCCACCTCTTCTTTTTGAGACAGCTCTAAACTGGCCTGGAGTTCGCCAAGGGGCTGAGCTGACTGACCAACAAGCTGTAAGGATCGCCTGTCTTTGCCTCTGCGGGACCATGGTCACAGGTGCCCACGACCATGCCCAGCCTTGTTGTTGGTGTTGTTAATTACGTGTCTGAGTGTAGATCTATGCATGTGAATGCAAGGGTCCTCAGAGGGAGTCCAGTCCCTGGAGCTGCAGTTGAAGGCAGCTGTGAGCCTCCTCATGTGACTTCAAGAGAAAAGTGATCAGTGAGTTCCGCTCAACTCCCGAGAGTTCAACAACACAGACAATCAAGTGTCACCTCAGGACGCTCCACTGCGGAATTTAAAGCCCCTGTGGAAGTGGGAATGGAAGCCACAAGTAGTGCCTCACACCATGTAAAGTGGCTAAAATTAAAATGGCCGACAACAGCAGCACTGGGGAGAACTTGGAGGCAAGCTGATGCGGCTGGTGGGAGCACAAAAGATGAGATCTCTGCACAAATGATCGGTGTTTAAGTAATCAAAAACACGTTTATCTGGGCTGGGAAGACAGGTCAGTGGGCCAAGGCCCTTTCTGCCAAGCCCCAGGACCCGTAGAGTGGAGGGAGAGAACCAACTCTTGCATGTTGTCCTATGCCCTCCATTGGCATTTCATTACTGGGTACATACACACACACACTCACTCACTAAATAAATACAATGTAATAAAACTTTAAAGTATATTTTTAAAAGTGCATTTATCCTATGAGTAAACACTCCCAGTCTTAGGTCATTACCAAGGCAAATACACTCACAAAAAGGCTTGTGTGAAAAATGTCTTCTGCAGGTCTGGAGGGACGGCTCCATTGTTAAGAGCATTTGGCCACTCTAGAAGAGTGCCTGAGTCTGATTCTCAGGTGGCTCACAACTACCTCTAACTCCAGCTCCAGAGAACCCAATGCCTCTCACCCCCACAGGCACAGGCACACATGTGTGTGCACTCTTACATAGACACATAATTAAGAAGAATAATAAATAACCTGGCTGTAGGCAGCTCCTTTGTTTCCTTGTGCCTAGGCAAGTGTTAGACTCCAGGAGAAGGGCAGCTGGCAGCTGGTTGGCATTCTGAGCCTGGTTCGTGCCTTCTCTGCTGCTAACTATATCAGGATGTCTGCAGAGCTTAAAAGAAAAAAAACAACAATAAATAAATATTTTTAAAACAAATATCAGATGCAACTGCATTTGTGATTTTTAGACAAAGCTAGAATCATAATAGAGTCATGAATATTATCACAAAATAACTAACAAAAGGGAATGTTAGTTAACAATAGGAAAGGCTGTGGATACAGGTTAATAACACAGATCTGAATTCTCAAAACCACTTTGATGACAGACAGAAGCCAGGCACAACACCATTCTTACACAGGCTGAGCTAGTGCTGCTCAAAGACCAAGGAGGTCAGCACAGCCTGCAGCAAAGGCCCGGAGCTAGGGAAGAACTAAGAGGCAGAAGGAACTTTCTAGAATGATGGGAATGTTCTATATCTTGATTGGAGCAGGGGTCCCATGCCTGTATGTGCCTGTGGAACTTCGTGAACCCATGTGCTTTCAAAATAGTGCACTTTGCTGCGTATCAACTAAACCATGACAAAGACAACTTTTTTAAAGGGTTATTCGATTTATTTATTGTGTGTATGTGTGCACGTGTGTGTTCACATCTGCATACCACAGTACACTTGGGGTGGTCAGAGGAGACTTGTGAGAGTTGGTTCTCTCCTTCTGCTGTGTGGTCACAGAGAGTAGACTCAGGCTGTCACGGCTGGCAAGCACCATGTAGTCACAGAGAGTAGACTCAGGCTGTCA
>CABHPQ010146928.1:6158-23953 GCA_902168405.1 Peromyscus aztecus
TGTGTGTGTGTGTGTGTGTGTGTGTGTGTGTGTGTGTGTGTGTGTGTGTACGTACGTACATACACAACAATCAGAAGAAAGTGCACTTTTGAAATGACCCAGCGGAAGGAAGTTGGTGAGATTCCCGCGCTGGGAGGCTGACACGCCCACTCCTCAGGTAGAAATGTCTTTGGTACTCATCCGTCTTTACAATAAATGGCAATGTGGACTAAAAACAAAGCCCCTCTTTCTTTATGTCTCAGAGAACTTAGGACCTTTGCTCAGACGTATTGATCCAGCTTTTCCCCATGTTCCCAAACACAGAACAGTCCCTTGTGGAACCCTTGTGTTCTAATGTGGGGGTGGTCATGGTCATTCCACCACAGTCCAGAGGTGCATAGCCAGGTGGCTAACCTGGCAATGCCAGTGAGTTCCTTAGTTTTTGGTAAGAGTCACAGTGCAGATGCCAAACATAGCAGCCCATATGCACAAACTCACACCCCTCTGAATGTCCTTGGTCTTCTCATCTATAAAATGGGAAAGAGCTCTCTGAGCAGTCGGTGAGCCCTCTCCTGTTCATCCGTATCTACATCTCAGTGAAGGAGAGCCACCTGGTGTGGTGCGTGGTGTGAAGGATGATAAGGTGGAGCTCACTCCATCTGCTGGGATTGTCATCGCTCCACAACAGCTTAGATGGACTGATCAAATCCTAACGTCAAACTGCCCCACTCTGACCTTCCAAAACCTCCTGAAACAAGGCTGGGGTTCCGTGAGGACAAAGCTCCATGTTCTTTGCAGACAACATGTTTTAAGCAGAGATGATGGAGAAGGAAGCAGGGAAAAAACATTATGCACCTTCTGCACGCGTGGTTTATATCTGGGTTTGTGGCATCCAGCAGCCCGTGTACAGGCGGCACAAGTCTGTGAGCTTGGCCTTCGCATCAGCACTCCAGAGGATAGAGAAAGGGAACAGGCAGACGCCACCACCTCACAGAGCATGCCTTCACTCTGCAGCATGGTGACAGTCCCCATCCTAGCCTGTCTCTATTTGGGGACCTCACTGTGGGAATTAATGTCACAAGAGAGCCTGCTTGAGGCCCAGGCTCAGGAAGGGGAGCAGGGTATACTGGCTGGAGAGAAAAGGGGCCCAGAGCAAACAAGCTAGAGACTTCATTCTGGGTACCATCTAGACAGCTTCCAGGGGTGGGCCAAGAGGTTGTGCTGATAACTGGGCACAGGGCACCTCAGAGGCAACTGGCAAGGAAGGAGGGCCTCAAACTGGGTGCTTGAGCCAGTGAAGCCTCCACTCTGCCTCTCCAGACCTCTGCACCTCCCACTTTCTAACCTCTTCTCGCCTTGGGCATGTTCACCAAAGGTGCTTTTTATTGTTCTGTTTTCATAATTCATCAGAGGAGTCTAAGTGTGTGTGTGTGTGTGTGTGTGTGTGTGTGTGTGTGTGTGTGTGTGTTATGTATACAGCCTGCCAAGGCCATCACTAGCCATAAAAACGGGAGAGATCAGATGTCCTCTGGGAGCCCATACAGACTTTAAGCCTTTTCATTTTCAAAGATGGCTCAGAATCTTCTATAGGTAGCCTTCGTAGCTGCTTCTGGCAAACTCAGAGATCACAGAAGAACACCTAGTATTGAGGCCCCTGGGGTGGTGGTGGGGGTTAACTCATGCAGAGTTCCAGTTGGCAAAGGCAGATTTGGAAATAGCTAAAAAGGACACACCGTGAATAAGCATGGCTTGGCTCTGCCTAGCATGGCCTGTGCATGGGCTTCCAAACCATCTACTTGGAAGGGCCTCATCACCTCTGACGAAGTGACTCCATGACCTGGCCAAATCTCCACCTTCCCTGATCACTGCAGCCCCAGGTCTAGGCCACATGCTTGGGGGCACACCACCCTGGCCACAAGAAGCCAGTCAGCTGGAAAATGCTGGGAAATGGTTTGCAAGCCTCTGATATTTATTACTTTCCCAATTTATCATGGCTCTGCCTTCCTCCAAGGAAAAATGTGGTTCTGATTTTATCATCGGTGAGTCCCAAAGCCCCTGTGGTATCTTGCTGGAGGCTGTCTCGGGCCTGGAGAACTCTCTGTGATAGGACCAAGGCTGAGGCCTAGACTCAGAAAGACCTGCCTTCCTGATGCTGAGGCCACTGGCCCCCTCTCTGCCGGCTGGCTCTCTCTTCCATCACACACTCCTTTACCGGCACTCCCTCACACGCTGTCTCTGGCACGCCAGGGTCTTTCTTGGGAGACAGAGCAGGAGCCATGGTCACATCAAGCCCCTGAGCACCAGACGGAAGCCAACATGTTCAGCCCAGAGTACCTCCTAGCCCTGTTTATTCAAGGGCAGTAGGACTCGGGACGGGGAGAGATGAGGGAAAGAAGAGCTAAGGCCCCAGTCTGGGTCAGATGAGGGCCACAGCCAGAAGCAGCTGCCTCCTCACAGCCGTCCACTTTTCCCTGCCTCCTTATGCTTCTGCAGTCCCTTCTCTGAATTAGCTAGTTTGTCATCCCTGTCACCACAACCAAAGGGCAGAAAGAGTCATTTTAGTCGTGGGTACAGAGAGCTTCAGTCTATCGCCATTGGGAAGGCACAGCAGAGCAGCCCAGCTCATGGCATCATCAAAAGGCCGTCCATGTCATCACAGGCCAGGAAGCTGAGGAAGAAGCAAGGACCAAGGTGGCCCACTCCCCAGTGACCCATTTCATCCAGCTAGACACCCCTTACAAAGGCTCCGCAGCCTTCCAAAGTAGTCACCTGGGTAACCAAGAGAACGTCTATGAGTGACAGTCCAAATTCAAGCCACACCAGTGACATATGCCTACCTCTTCCTTTCTGTCCCCTTTTCTTCCCTTCCCCCACACTCACCTTCGCTCTGTTCCCCCCTCTCCTTTTCTTTCTCTCCCTGTCATGGTGTCTTAGTTTAGGGTTTCTATTACCGTGATGAAACACCATGACCAAAAGCAACTTGGGGAGCAAAGGGTTTATTTTGATTATAGTTTTATATCATTGTTCATCATCAAAGGAAGTTAGGGCAGGAATTCAAACAGGGCAGGAACACGGAGGCAGGAACTGAAGCAGAGGCAAGTAATAAAGCATGCTACTTGCTGACTTGCTCTTCATGGCTCCCAGGACCTCGCATATGGCACCTCCCACAGTAAGGCAGACCCTCACACATCAGTCAAGAAAATGCCCCAAAGGCTTGCTCACAGAGCAGTGTGGTGGGAGCATTTCCTCACTTGAGGTTTCTTCTTTCTAAATGACTCAGTTTACACCAAGTTAACATTAAACTAGACAGCACACATAGTCAGCTTTAGTTGCCAACTTGGCTCAAACTAGTCACCTGGGAAGAGGAAACCTCAACTGAAGAATTGCCATCAAACTGGACTGTGAGCATATCTGTGGGCATTTTCTTGATTACTAATTGATGGAGCAGGGTCCAGATCATTGTGGGCAGAACATGCCTAGACAGGTAAGCCTGGGTTCTATTTAAAAAGAGCTCTCTGGGTAAGGCAGAGGGAGCAGGGCAGCAAGCAGCCTTCCTCCACAATGTCTCCTTGAGTTCCTGCTTGAGTTCATGACATGACTTCTGTCTATGATGCATTATAACCTGGCGGTATAAACTAAACACTTGCCTCCCGCAAGTTGCTTTGGTGATGGTATTTATCGCAGCAGGATAAATACTTCCCTCTGCACTGCTTCTCAGTCAGACCCTCTTTCCAGGCAGCAGCTGTGCCCGAGGCCTTCTGGGACCCTATCATGGCCACTCTTCCCCTTTTTCCCACCATGCCTAGCTCCAGCCCCATGCTTGCCCTCATACTGCCCCACCTCCAGGCTTCATTCTGACACCACCGTGCCATGCTGTGCCTGCTCCTGCCTCTTGGTGCTGTACAGTCCCGTCCCCCTCCCCCGCGTCCCCCTCCCCCACGCCACGCTCCTGCTCTTGGATAGTTCATGTTGCTCTACAGTGTGTGTCTGATTCAGGCAGCCTCAGGAATCCTATTTCTCTACTCCCTTTCCTCTCCATCGGGGTGGAAGGAGCCGTCCCCCGTGTCAGGGGTGGGGTGGTCAAGTCCACTCTGGATTTTCTACATGAGAGAAGGGTGCACCTCCAAAACACCCCCACCCATAGCAGCTGCTCCCAAAGCCACCTGCCCAAACTCTGTGTCTCAACGGCTTTGGGGATGGGGAAAGCCTTCCTCCCTTGGTTCATAAACTCAGTCCCCCATTATGAGTACTAATGACATTGGGTGATTGTCGATGTGTCCCGCTTGGACAAGAAACCAAAGTGGAGGCTCACGGGTACATTGTAGTCATGGGAAAGGTCCAAGGACTCAAGAGGATACCTGTATCATTTCAGGGACTTGGTCCCCCAGGAGCTCAGAGAGAGCCAGGCAGGAAGCACTGTGGTAGAGAGGAGAGCTGCAGGGCACAGCCGGTCTGTGGGGCTCTTCCAGGCTCCCTACGGCCATACCCCCCCCCCTCTCCTAGTGCTGCCACAACCTCCAAATTTCAAGACAAACTACTGCAGGTCTGGATTTTTTTTTTAACGTCAAGACACAATCCAATTTTTTTGAGAAGCACTCTGCAAGCCAAATAAAACACACCAACAGAACAAATATGGCCTGTAGACCATGGTTATGACCTCTATGAAGTATCCCCAACACCTACCCTCACCCAGGACCTCCTGGGGAGCTGGCAAGAGACTTCCCCCTTCCCACACACTGCTCTCCAGTTCTACCACAGTCTTGGGGCTCAGCCGTCTCCAGAGCTGTCTCAACACTCAGATGACCCACACTGTGTGTGGACTCCAGGATTGTCAGCCTGCTTTCAACCCACAGATCCTTGGTCACTCTGCACAGCTGGTTATAAAAAAGTTAGAAGACTCCAAGGCAGCCGCTGAAGAACCACCCCCCCCCCCCCCACACACACACACACTGTTAAGAATATTTTCTTGGACTCTGGTCCCTCTGGTCTTCTGTCACTGAAGAGCCTCACACACAGCTACTTTCTGCCTCATCTCAGGCAGCCCGGGGCATCATGCCTCAGATGAATTCCATGGCCTCCAGAGGAGCTCCCTAGGGGACCCTCAGTGACCAAGGACAGAAATATCTGCGGGAACAACCAGTTTTGCTTCTCATCGGCTATGTGAGCTGGGCAGGAGCTTAAGCTCTGTGGGCCTCAGTTCTTCCCCTGTAAAACAGAAATGCTACATCCAAAATGAGATAAAGTTACAGAAATCCCTCACCTGCTGCCCCTGAAACAAAGTAATAATGGCCGCACTGCTGGCCCCTGTGTGAAAGGCTGGCAGACACTGTTCTACCTAGCCCTTTTGGTTACCTGTGGGGCACGGTCACCTCTTGTCCTGTTCCCACCACACCATGTCTATGTCACAGACAGATACAAAGCTCCACAGACAATAACCACTGAGCCCAAATGTGAGTCTATGCCCAGTCTAGAAGTTCTAGGCCAGGGCTTGGGGCCACCCTGGCTGAGATCCCCTATCCCCCAATGTGAGGCCTCTAGCCCTTCTAATTCCCTTGTCCTTGGACTGACTTCTTTCCCCCACTGTCTGCTGTTTTCCCTGGGGTCCAGCATGTGTGGACCTGGAGCCATACAAAGCTGGCCCCTCCACTACTCACTGCCTTAATAACAGAGTTCTCTTCACACCTCGTGGGTTCACCACCATGGCGAGTGACATCCCTGGACAGAGAGGCAAAGCAGCTGTTGTGGGCTCCTGTGTCATCTTGGGGTTGTAGCAGATGTTCTGAGGGCTTTGCTGCTTGCTTTTGAGGGTATCCTGAGTTTTAGTTCCTGGTTCCCAAATAGCCTACAGCCTTTATGGGCCCTGAGGTACCCTACCTGTTATGATGAATGCTGGTCCTAGGCTGGCCGGCACCCCTTCTTTTTTATTTTCACATCTAGCTCCAGATCCCTTCTTCCTGGAGATTGTGCATGGCTTTTGCAGGGCCAGGCAGAGCTGAGGGGTCCAAGAGTCCTGGCTGTTCCCTTACCCCCCACTGTGTGACATCCTGTGGTATTAGTGCAGGAGGTGATGAGGTGAGGACGGTTTGTCAGCTGGAACTGGGGCTAGATTGCCCTCTAAGTCATGCCAGAGATGGGCCCACACTCAAAAGCTGCACAAATGTGTATTCCAGCTGTGGAAGGGCATCCTGGCCCTCTCAGAGGCACACTGCCCTCTGCTGGTCTTGCTGAGAATACAGTGCCAATGGGGCTCTGCTGCCAAGACCTGGATGAAGAGGGAGGATGGGGTTGTGCATGCATGCATCACTTCCTCGGCCCTCCCTCCCCATTTCTCATGCCATGGTGACATGGCTCTTGAAAATCCGCTCCCCACAGTGTTGACGTTTCTAACAGATCAGTCACATAGTTAGCCCACATAAACATGAGCACCTGTTGTGTGCTCACGGGGCTCCAAACTATCTCACCTGGAGAGCCTCTGACTCCCGTTTCCTGTGTTCAGGTTGTCAGAGTCCTCCTGTCCCATCTCCAGTGTCGGCCACCTCTTTGGAGCTGGCGTTTGCTGCTGTCTCCTGGACATGTGACCAGGGCCCCTAGCAAGCACTGGTCTCTGTTCTCTCCTGAACCCATCAACTCTGCTGACCACCTTGCATTCAGCCCTCCCATCCAAACAGCTTACACAGTCCAAACCCCAAGGACATCTGCTCAAGAAAGACTCATAGTTCCTCAAAGTTAGACCTGGGCTGGAAGTCTTGGCTGTACCAGTGCAGACCTGTCGTAAACTAGCTTTGGAAGGGTAGGGGCTGGTTAAGCCAAGATGGCAGCAAACAGGGGAAGATTTTTCCCATCATCGGGGCCATGAGAGGTAAGGAATGACACCAACTCTCTGATATACCTATCTCAGACAAACCACTGCACCCACCCCAATAGCAGTGAACTCTGGATATACCACTCAGTGTCTGCCTCACAGGTTGCCCATCGGCTCTCCTTCCCAGCATTAGGTGCCTCTGCCTGACAGCCCCCAAATCCCCGCACAGCCACCCGGTTCTTGTTCCCTTTCCTGCTAAACAGGAATCCCCTGAAGCGCCCCCTAGAGGACTCCCACATCAGGGAACGTTCCCCTCCGCACAATTTCCAGGGCCCAATCTTCTGCAGGCTCTTGGGGTTCTGAGCGGAAAGGAAGGATGCAAAGAGAATACATCCTTTGCCTGGTCTCCAGGGGGAGCCTTTCAAAAGTGTTACATTCCCATGGGTAGCTTTGGTTCTCGGGAGGGCAGTGACTGGCCACCAGGGCTATGCGTCCTGTGGGGCGAGATGGGGCAGCCAGGAAGCCATTGTTCATGCTCCACAGCAAAGCCAGGCAAGCCCTTCCTCCACTGGAGGAGGTAGCTGCAAAACAAGGCCTGGGATAGAGACTCCTAATGGCCCATTTGAGCGGCTCCCCTCAAGCAGAAGTTTCCCACATGACCTTCTAGCCAGGGCCCCAGGCATTCCTGCCTCCACAGCAACTGCAGCCTCCTCTGCTTGGCATTCTGTCCAGCCAGGGCACGAGGGAGGCTCCCAGGGAGGGAGGAGGAGAGCAGCGGAGGACGCCGGGCTTCACGGAGTGAGACCTTTCCTGTGAGAACTGTTAGCCCTCTGGGTCTGGTTCTGCCCCTTTGCAGTACCCAGAGATGCTCAGGAGCCATATCAGGTGGGGGACCCCTCAGCTAAGTCCACGTGACTGCACTTCTTCAAGATGCTGCGTGACTCCAGATAAGTGACAGCAGCTTCGGTTCCTTGAAATCTCCTTGCTAATGTAATTTCAAAGGACCCATACGTCCATAAAGGAGAAAGTTCACACGCTAACCTAAATGCAGCTCTGGCCACTAAGTGATGGGTTCCTTTCAACGTATCCTCAGCAGCACCCTCAGCCCAGGGACCATTTGCCAAGACTGAGCTTCCTGGGTCTGGCTGTGTGAAACCCAACAAGTGTTTGCTCTGCTGAGCCTTGAGCTGCTGCCTTTGTGCCCCCACCAGCCGTGTCTCCCATACAATGCCGGCTGGTTGTCCTCCGTCATCGCAAGTTTCTCATCCACAGATTCAGCAAACACCGGTGTGGAACTGAGTGAGCACGTGTTTTTGTTATTCTTCCATCAATCATAGCCTACCAGCCATTCACATAGCATGTGCACTGTATTTAGTGAAAGAAGTCATCTAGAGATGATGTAATTATACAGGAGGGGTGCAGGCTCTCGCTGATACAATACCGTATAAGGCACTCACCACCCATAGTCTGCTGTCTGTGGGGAGGGCTGGGCTCCAACCAGGCCTCCATGCACACAGAGAGATGTGTTGAACTGTGTTGGAGATGTGTTGACTCTTCTCCCAAAGAGGCCCGAGGACAGAGGCCCTGCATCAATCTGGCTTCCAGTCTTTCAGACCCCTTTCTAGTCCATTCTAGCCCTCCATCCTTTCCCTGTAACCTTCCTACACTGTCCCCTACTCATGATATAACCTGCTCTTCTGTCACATGTACTCATAGGTCCCAAGCCCTGAGTCCCTAGATGTCCTACACCCCCAGACCATGTATGCCATGGTCTTTGGAGCCTTTGTGCACATGACAGCTTCTAAGATCTTTGAGCCTAAGCACAGGCCCATGTGGCTCACACCTGTTCGCACATGAGTGAGGCCAAACCCCAGGCTCCGTGTTCCTCGGTGGTTCTCAGGTGTCCCTATTCCTGCTTACATTCCTCTTTCCTCCCAGATCCCTACTGGACTCAACCCTGAGAGCTGGGATAGAGTTTGCATTGACTCACAACTTAGTCCTCTGCTGTTCTGTGCCCAGGGTATGCTCAGGTGGCTGCCTAAAGCCAATGTGCGCCTTGCAAAGCTAGATTCCTAGGTGATCAGGATCTGGAGGAGGGGTAGGGAGGAGGATGTGAGATTGCTTCCCAGGGGCCAGTAGCACTTTCATCCACATGGAAAGCCTGAGACCAGCCAGACACACTGCAGCCTGGGCCTCTGCAGTTGTGAGTTGAATGTTTGAATGTGTGTTTGAATGTTTGTCCCCAGCTGGTGGCGCTGTCTTGAGAGGCCGAGGAACTTTGGGAAGAAGTAGGTCACTAGACGAGCCTTTGGTTCCACTTGCCCTCCATCACTGTGATTCCTGCCTTGATGTGTGTCTTCCGGGCCCGCTGTGTGTCTGTTCCACGCTCCCACAGTCATGATGTGAGTTGCAGTCATCCCCATGACACACTGAAAGCCTCTGAAACCAGGATCCAAGACACTTAGGACTGTGGTGTCTTGGTTACTGTTTTAATGCAGTGACAAAATACCACGTCCAAGGCAACTTGTGGAAGACAGTATTTAATGGGACCTACTGGTCCATGACCAGACCCCTCAGGCAAGCAGGCATGGAACAGTAGCTGAGAGCTTACATCCTGATCCACAAACGCAAGGCAAAGAGAGAGCTAACTGGGAATGGTGTGGTCTTTTGAAATCTCAAAGCCTGCCTCCCCACCCCAAGACATACCTTCTCCAATAAGGCCACACCTCCTAAACCTTTTGAAAGAGTTCTACTAACCGGGGCACAAGTATTCAAACATATGAGCATATGGGACGGGCATTCTCATTTCAACCACTATATGTGGTCACAATGACTTGAAAGTAATCAGCCCACACTCTTATGGACAGACCAGACAACAAAAGGGAGGGTCACCAGTGGACAGACAAAATGGGGAACACCTCCTGGGGTCTCCAGGCCCTAGTCCTTGCCCCCACAGAAAGCACAGGAAGTCTCCTGCACTAGATATGGAAGTGTAAGTAGCTACTTCAATTTCCTCCCGAGTACGAAAACTGCATGATCTGTCTCAGTTAACGGTACGGAATGGCTTGTGTGGGCCATTTCCCCAGTATCGAACATATGGGCCACATAGGAACAGTGCTTCTAAATCACACATGGACACAGACTCTAAGTGAAGAAGAGTCAGTCCTTGTGCGCCGGTATGCTTAGCTGCATCGTTTCTACAGTACACAGCGGTACCCACAGCATAGGGAGCTCTGGGAAGGACGGAAGGGTGCTTCTCACTGTCCTCTTGGCCCTGGGAATATGAGGCAGACGTGTTCTGTGAGAACCTGGCATGCAGTAGGTGTCCAGCCAAGACTGATAAGTGCTCACCCACTTGAGGAGTGTCAAGCTTCACAGGCCGCTGGTAGATGAGATTCCCGCCTGAGGCTGCAGCCCTTTGGCTCATGTGCGTGTCTGCCTCACTGAGGGAGGGAATTGTGTTGGGACAACTGGAAGCCTCTTTTCATTCCTCTGCCAAGTGGGCCCCATGCCAGAACTATGATCCAGGGCATCCTTGCCAAGTTTCCAGGCCCCTGTGATGCTGCACTCCTACCCTGGGGGACCCCTGCTCTGTCTCACTTCTTCTGAAACAAATCAAACTGAAGAGAGTTGGCTCGCATCGAGGATGAAGACTCTTTCCTTTGCACACACTTCTGGGGAGGGGATGAATTCTTATGGATCTTTTCCATGAGATGCTAGTGGAGGGTTCTGGAGGGACCCCTCAGGCACCCATCACTAACTCCCAGGGTGGAACATAACACAGAGGAGTATGGTGCCAATCGCAGCAGACTCCAAGATCAAAAAGACACGTGTAACTTGGGTCTCTAAGAGCAGTCCTGATTGTGGCATGCAGGGCATGCTGCAGCCTGCATAGTGTCCTGAGAGCCACAGGCAGCGCCAGCCACCGTGGGTGCCGTACGGATAACGAAGCAGAAAGGCAGATCTGGACTCCATACTTCTCCTGGCTCCTACGACCTTGAGCTTCTGGGCACACAGGAAGCACCCACAGCCACTGGACCTCCCTAAGTCAGTGTAGAGCCTGCTGCCCAAGTGCCAAGGTGAATGATAAAGTCAGGCTTGGATGAAAGACTGCTCATACCGGGGTTATCTGTGTGGTAGGCTGGCGTCTGCTTCTTCTAGAGCAGGCTAGTGTCAGCTGAAGGGCCAGAACACACACTAGGCACCTCTGGTGGAAAACCATGGAGGTCCTCTACCACGGTGGGGTACAAAGCAAAGATGGGGACCCTGGACAGACCCTCAAAGGTTCCCCACCTTGCGAGAATGTCTGAGGCATTAGCTATCCCACCCATGAAGGAAAGAATGAGAAGACCCGGTCAGAACAGTCCCTGGGGTGCAACACTTCAGGAGAACTCCTGTCATTGAGGGAGAAAATGGTCCTGGGGCAGGACATGGCTTCTATTTTCTTTTAATTGGAAAAATCAGACGGTTGGGTTCTGCTCCCTTTACCTGCAGGTTGGGTTAGGTGGAAGCTGGAGGAACCGGGGAATGTTCTGGTTCCAGGGACACTCTTCCTGCAGCTCTCTGTGGGAGTTGCCCTCTCACCTCTCCCAGAGGTCTCTCCTAACCGTCCCCAGGCCACACACCATGCCCAGGTCCCTTCCCTGCTTCTCTTTTCCCCCACGGGGTCCTCAGCTATGACACAGGGTGTACTGTATCCACCCAAGCTCCACAGCCCCCTGCTCTGGCCACAGGTTGTTTGCCGGTCCCCACCGCCACCACATTCTTTCTGCGAGTAGTTCCCTGGGTTCATCCAGCACCTCCTGGGAGGCGTGTGCTCTTTGATCCTCATTTTATAGGCAGAAAAACTACAGCCCAGAGGTGCCAAATGCCCTGCTGAAGGCAACCAACTGGCTGATGGCAAAGCAAGGACTCCACCCCAGCCCTGTGCGGTGCCAGGATCTGTGCAATGGATCTCCGAGTTACACTGTCTCTGATAGATGGTGACCTGTAATGAGGGCTTTGCAAATGCCTTTCGAACAAATGAATTTAGACCACCTCCGCTGAATTTTAATACCCCTACCCCATACCCACACAGCACAGTGTGGAACTCTTGTTGTGGAACGCTAGAACTTGACCCTCAAGGAGTAAGAAATGCCTTGGACTAGTGAAGGCAGTGTGCTCCCTGCCCCGTGTTAGTGTCCGCGTGTCCAGCCAGCAGAGAGGGTGGCCTTCAGGCCCAGTACATGTAGGGAGCACCGAACACCGGGCCAGGACTGCTCTCCTGACACGATGTCCTTCTACACAGAGTTCTCTTCCCTTCCCAGCACATCCTAAGAAGTGAAGCCCTCCACAGAGACTTCATGAAAGAGATACCAAGTTGTTAGTGGAGGGAGTCAAACAGGCTGAATTCCATGCTCACACACAGAAGCTGTGTGATGTGGGGAAATGATCCACATTCTCTGAACTGCAGATGTCTCCAGCTCTAGAGTGGGAATCCCGAGACTGTTTAGCACACAGAAATCGCATACTTCTCAGTGATCTTCCTTTGGGGCTCCTAAACCACTGGGAGGCAGGAGTGAGTCCCGCAATAAGAATCCGAGTTCAAAGCCCATATCACTCCTGATCTCTAGGAGGCCTGTTGTGGCTGCAGTTCCCCAGGCTAACTGGTATTGTGCTATGCACAAGGCAAGTAGCAAAAAGTGTCCCTGTCCAAAGCTCATTGCTTAAAATCCCACCATCCTCCTTAGAATGAGGGAAATTTGACAGCTCTCTTGGTACCTACCCTCATTCAAGGCATTGATACACAGCTCCTAATGTGAGGACGCTTTTCAGTGTAAACCCACTGCTCTGCTGAAGACTCTGTTGAGAACTAATCCACATTGATACATCACCAGCTGGCCTCAGAGAATGTCACCAGCAGCAGGAAGGAGTCCTCTCCAGAGAGGACTTGAGATCCAGATGTTGTCTTTATGGGAAAGGAAAATTCCTCACACATCCCTTTAGCAGGAAGCTGGTCCTGGGACACCATCCATGTCCACTCCACTAAAGACCAAGACGTCTTGATAAAAAGTATTTTCAACAAATAACCTGCCACTGCTGTTTATCAGCTCCAGGCTCTAACCAGCTGAGATAACTGGCCAGTCCCCTCGTGCTGAGCTGAGAAAGTAATCGTAGCTCCCTTCCCCGCTTCAAGGTCAGGGGCAAGCTCCATGGGATGCCCAGTCAATGTCATATGGGCACCTGGAAACCTACATGAGGAAGTTGTGTTGCTCAGATTTTTAAATTGTGCTTTAATCTTTCTGTCATCATCCTCATCGTCATTATCATCACCAACAGCAAAGAAATACTTCTCAATAAAAGCCACACCATAAGTAAGATATTCCATATAGCAAAGACGCTTACCGTGTAGCTGAAGGCGGCACCTGTTTACCAGGAGCCTGTAGTCCTGTGGAAGCCACCTGCTGCCCTGGTGTCTTGCTTAGCAAAATGGGATAGCATCTGCCTCATAAAGCTGTTTGCTCACACACTCCTGGTGGTCCCTCGACAGCCAGTGCCCACATCCCTAAGCCATGTTGTTAGCCCAGGTGTGTGGGTCTGATGGCACCACACTCCGATGACAGTGTACTACCCCCAAGTTTGGAGGAACCCTTTCTTCCTTCCTCCTTCTCGCTCCCTTCCCTCCCTCCTTTTCTCCTTCCTTCTCCACGGGTTTAGTTCACCATCCCGGATGAGCCCTCCTCAGTGGATACCAAGTGAGGGGCTGTGCCGAAAGTCCCTGTGTGGGTTTAGGGAACCAGTGTTAGCCTCTGTGGCTTTCGGTCCCGGTCAGCTGGATGACTTTTAGTGAAGGCACCTCAATCTGTAACTTGGGGACAGGGATGTGCGCCTCAAAGACTAGTGTCAGTACCTCTAGCCTTAGGAGTAGACAGAAAATGGCTTCTGTTGGACACAGTACTTTACACCGCTGAGGTGCAGGTCTGGGTGGGGCCCACTGAGCAGCCATCCCAGCAGGCGGGGCCCGTGGGGGAGGGTAGGATGGTGGTGCAAAGCTTCACATTCTCACCCTGTCCACTCACTGTGGATTGCTTATGTTAATGTCACAGCTCTAAAGCATTATCGCCAGAGGCCAAGAGATACAAAAGGAGAAAGAAGTCTTTTTCCAGAGAATGGTGCTCTGCCTGTAATTAGCACGTTTCCAGGAGCCTGGGACTGGGTGGGAGGATTTGCCCAGCCCCTGCTGGCTTGTTAGTGCAATGCATTCCTGAGGCTTCTGCAGTGGGAGCTTCCTTTGGCCGCTGCCCTCCTCGGGCAGCTGTACCTCTCATTAAAGGATTAGCAACATTGGCCAGGCAAGGCAGAGAGCTCCAGGCCTTCTGCAGTCAGCCCACCCCAACCCTGTGCCTTATCAGTGCTCCCGGGCAGTGTTTGTGCTGGAAAAGCCAAAGCAGGGCTTGGGCGGAAATCATGGATCACTGGTGTCATGAGCTAATTAAAGACTCTGGGGTCAAGTCCAAGGGGGAGGACACAGATTTTCCCACCCAAGACCTCTCTGGTCATGCGCGGCTACAGGCTGAGAAAGCTGTTGCTGCCAATAGCCCATGAGAGCGTGATAAATGGGGACTGTGGTGGGACTTGTTTCACCAAGAGAGGCAGGACTGGCCCACCTTGTCACAGGGTATGGCTGCTGAGCTGGCCACAAGCTGGGGAGCACATTTGGAGGCACCCGTTTTCAGCAGCCTGTGCTTTGAGGCAGGGACCCAAAGGGCATCCATGGGCTGTGAAACCCTCAGACTGTAAAATGAAGTTCCCAGAAAAAGGAGACACATTTGTGTAAAGAAAGTTTCTATTGGCTGACCAGTTAGAACGTCTGTGATT
This sequence comes from Peromyscus aztecus, assembly GCA_902168405.1. Taxonomy (NCBI): domain Eukaryota; kingdom Metazoa; phylum Chordata; class Mammalia; order Rodentia; family Cricetidae; genus Peromyscus; species Peromyscus aztecus. Next base: position 20,797 of record CABHPQ010146928.1, read on the forward strand.
CTGGGGAATTAGAATGTTGCAGGTCGGGAGCCACACTCTCTTGAGTTATCTTTAGCTTTCTATTGTTAGTCTGTTTTTAATAATAGTTCCCTTTATTTCATTGTATTTCAATAAAGCTGTATAGTAAATTCATCTTTTCTATTCTCTGAAAATTTCATACATGTATATAATGTACTTTGATCATATCTGCCCCTCACTCCCCTCCTCCAACACCCCCCAACAACCTCCCATCATGTCCCCCCTCCTTACTTCATACTTTCCTTTTATAATTATCTATTACTTATTTAATCTTTTAAACTTCGAAGTCCAATTAGTGCAACCTATATACATGCGTTATCCACTGGGACATGGGCAACCTACCAGGGGCCACATTCCCAAAAAAAAGTAACTCTCCCTCCCCCAGCAGCCAGCAACTGCCAATAGCTCCTCAGCTAGGGATGGGGCTTAGGGCACCTCCCCCATCTCCATGCTGGACTTTTTAACTGACTTGATCTTGTGCGGGTCTTGTGCAGCTGACCATGGCTGTTGTGAATTTGTGAGTACAATGCCTCTGGTAAGGTGTCAGCTCCACTATAGTGATCCCTGCTCAGGCCCTCAGGGTAGCAGGGCCATGCTCACACATTGTACATGGGCTGAGATAACACCCCAGGTTTGGGTAATGTGGTCCCTTCTCCTCACTGCACTGAACTCCCTTTGGGGACCTGAGCCCAGTGTGTGATCCCCAAGGACAGGACGTTCCAATGCAGCCTGGTTGAGCATGGCAAAGCTCACTCACTACACAGATCATCATGCACTCAAGAATGGACCCCAAAGTTTACTGTAAGCCAGCGAGAGCATGTGTTCCAGTTACCCACCCCAGCAATGGTGGCCACTGTCAGAGCTAGCAGTGCTACAAAGCTCCAAATGCTCCCTGACTCATTGGTTGGGAGTCCCAACAGAGCAATATCATTCGATTTGCAGTGATGGTCAGTCACTTCCCAAGACTATGTACCACTCCCATTCAACACATTCATGTGGTCAGTCACTCCTAGGATCCGAGGACACTCTTCAGCTTTTCTCAGGAGCAGGTTGCTGAAGGCAGGCCTGTCTGTGGCCCATGGCATGCCAGGAGCAGAAGTGTTAAGGGGCAATCCAGTAACCTCTAGGAGGTTCTTCCCTTCTCCTCTCCTTCTGCAATTCTCTGTGCCTAACATGTGGTGACTATGTTCCTCGATGTGTCACTCAATCCAGCTTCTTCTGTCAGGTGGGACCTCACATTGATAGAACATACACTGTTTTCTATAGGAGGCTTTCTGAACATCCAGCCTTCTGTCAATAAATCTTTATAGAAATTAATGTTTGTCTGTTTGTGGATCATCTATGGCTGACCTCAAACCATCATTGCAGAGGTAAGTGGTTGTGACAGAGACAATAAAACATCCAACATTCAATATCCGACTCTACACAGAAAGTCTGTGTCTCCTAGGGGGTTTACAAACAATTTTAGTTCATCTCCATTAATGTCCATAACATCTTTGCATGCTTGACTCTGGTTTCCATTCAAGGGAACCTCCTAAGACCTAGCAAAATCATACATACCCCAGGGCTCTTGGGAGAGAAGGGGAGATTCGAACCCATATCTTTGTTTCTGAAGTGCACTCTCAGCATTTGTCAGACCAGAACAAACTGAGGCTGAATCACTGCCTTCATCCACTTGCCAAGGCCACTGGGACTTTACTGTCTCCTAAACCAGGAAGATGCCTAGTGACAAGACCCTGACTTTGTCTTTCAAAACCTTAGTTAAAACCAGAAGACCAAAGACATTCACCCAGTTATCTCCCCAAAGCCCCTCCCCTAGACAACTGGCATCTCTCTCTCTCTCAGGTCCAGGCATTAGGCAACAATGGACAAGCTGGGTGGCTAAGGCTCATCCTTCTAGGGGGTCAATGGGCAGTGAAATCATGAGGTTTCCACTTATGGTTCTCACATGTCCCACTTCTAACAATTCATCTTTACGCATGTGATCACCCACCTGTTAGCCTGACTATATTTTAAGTACTCCAAAATGAGCCATCTGAAGCAAGAGCCCCATCCCTGGTGGCAGAGGTGGAAGTGAAGACTTATGGCCATAAAGTTACCCTTCCCGTGACTCACAAAAGTCACCTCTGCTGGACCAGAGACTGTCTCCTGAGAGCAGTGTGTGTGTGTGTGTGTGTGTGTGTGTGACTTTCTAAGCATCAGCTGGGAACTGCAGGTGGGCAGGTAAACTGTTGTGGCTTTTAAAGCACAAAGACACAGATTAGTCCTCGAAGCCAATGGCCATGAGCCTGTGTCTGTTTCCTTATCTGCAACATGGAAGAAGACCCTGAGGATCCTGACCTCAGAGCTGTGGGGCATACGATGCACAAGAAGAATTAGGTCACATGATGGGCACAGGACCTGTCCGTGGCAGGTGCTCCCGAAATGGCAGGATTCATCAGCATCAAGATCAGCAGCTGCCGCCTCCGCTCATGGTCACTGTCATCAGCATCGTCATTAACCTCCCCGCTTCTTCCATCTTACAGCCTCCCGCGCTGTCAGTGCCTGCTAGCCAGGGGTTCCGGGAAGCCTGGGACAATGATTAAGAAGAGCGGTAATGAATACAAATGGTTCCCTGAGTTCCACAGAGGCTGCAGTGGGCGGAGTAGCCTCTCAGCACTAGCCATCCTTGCTCCCTCTGGATGGCTCTGTCACTCTGCTGAGGCTGGCTTGATGAAGACAGATGACGGCCCATGCCTGGGGTGAGGCCCTACTACAGCAGAGCAGAGCATTTAATCAGGACGCTGGGCTCTGCCAGAGCAGAGTAATTGGAGGCAGGTGCTAAGAGCAATTTAAATAAAATATTGAGTTAATAAGGACGGCTGACAAGGATGTTACAAGTCCCCTGTCCAAGTTTTCAACAGGAATTTGTAGGCAACTTGGAGGTCTGAGAAATGGTGACTTAATTTTCTACATTTCTCTTTTAAAAAGTACAATAAACTGCATTTTTTTTTAAAAAAAAAAAAAAGCTCACTTATTTTCACTTTGGGGATATAAAAATGGTCAGAGAAGCGGCCAGCATGTCTAAAACACCCATGATGAAGCTTGCTGAACATGTCTCCCTTTCAGTTCCTGCTGCCCTGCCCCCGCCCCCCCCCCC
>CABHPQ010146929.1:0-21011 GCA_902168405.1 Peromyscus aztecus
GTTGATGGATAAGAGGTCAGGTATGTGAACTGATGGAGGTATCAGAGGAACTGTCCACAGATGGGCTCTGTGCATAAAGCTCATCCCCTCCTCTCTCTTTCTTCCTCCCTCCATCCCTCCTTCCCTCTTTCTCTCCATTCCTCTTTCCTTTTTAAAAACAGAATCTATCTCCATAGATATCCTAGGCTGAGCTGCCTTGGCGTTTAGAACCCTTCTGCCTCAATATCTTGAGTGCTCAGTTTGTGGATGGCAGGGCCATTCCATGACAACAGCCTTCCTAGTGTGGTTTCAGTGGTCTTTGGTGTCCAAGCACTGAAAGTCAGACTTTTATGTCACAAAACGTATCATTAGAACTTAAACTCCTGATCTCTAAAACCCAGGCTTTGAATCCCCAGCAGACCATTAGGTAAGAGCACCTGGCCTGGTATAGAGATCACAGCTAATTCCAGGTATCTTACAGCCTTCCTGTTTGCTTTGCCAATGAGAAGCCCTGAGAGAGGAGCACTCAGGTGTGTTGGAGATGATCCCAATACATTCAGAAATTACTTATCTACCAAGATCGCACCATGCTTGTTGAGTGAATATAGTAAAAAGGTTTTGTGCTGTCCCCAGCAATTATGTCAAGAGAAAACTCTTCTCAGGTGGTTTATAATACTTGCAAAAATGGTCTTGGTGCCCTAATAAAAATCTGAAGCATCAACATTTTGTATCTTAGATTTACCCAAGTGTTCAAGACAAAAGGGTTTTCCAGATTCAAATGCCTATAAAGAGAGGAAAAACAATATTTGGACAATTATATAGAGGGTTTATGACTGTCACCAGATGGACTGAGAAGGGAAGGGCTAGGAGCACAGGTGATGTGTGTACGTACCTGAGATGACTCCTAAAGTTCATCCAGGCACAGTGACTAATTATTAAAACAGAACAAGGGCTGTTTGCCTATTTTATATAGATACGCTAAATCATAAACTAAGCAGAATTTAAATGCTCTGCACTGACAGGAGGGGGAAAATATGTACATGAGCTTTAAAATATGCATGTAGTCACCACAAACAACCAACTGTTTCCTGTTTATGACAAAGGAGTAAATAATCCATTGATCTGGCAGCGGGGCACCTGCTTTGCAACCAGCTCCATATCAGTAGTCCCTGAACCCTCATTATTTTTCCTCAATTAAAGTTCATAGTCTCAGAAAGTCTGTGCTGAGCAGATGTACAACTGTTCTTGACGACGGAACACAGAAGAATCACAAATTTAGAAAACTACTGCCATTTCATAAACCCCAGAATCACATCATTTGTTGTGGGTAAAAAACATTACAAACAGTATGTCTCTTTTATGGGCTGAGAAGCAGGCACATTACAGAAAAGAATATTAAAGTTCAAAACTGTCACATGAGCAGTACATTATGAATACAGTAATGCATTTTTTTATGATTCAAATAATGGTTACTGAAATGAAAAAAATAAAGTCTTCAGTGGGTTATAATGTAAAAATTGTGACTGAGAATTAGACAAAATTGGAAATATGAGAAAAACCACACACAAAGTAATGATCTAGAGAGAACTACAAAATGCAATAACAAATGCATTTCAGAAATACGGATCCTACTAATGTTACTTTCATTTTCATCTTTTGCATAATTTTGAGTCCTATGAGCACTGATCATTAAAGCAAGCCATTTAAATACTAAGTGCAGAAAAGATCTAGCTTCAAATATAACTGAGAGACACTTGGCTGAAGAACTTTAAAAAAAAAATCTACCTAAGGTTAAATACCACAGCATCGTCCATTTAAAAAGCTGCATAAATACAGCTTCCATCATTCATAAACCTCCCTTTGTGTTTAAGAAAATGAGGAGGGAAGGTAAACGGCCATGGAGATGGTTATTTCCATTTTACTTTCTAAATGTTACCTCAATGAGACACTGGAAACCACATTGCGCAGTAAATATGATGAAATCTCTCTACATTTTGTAACCCCTTCTCCTCCAAGCGTCATTCTGAGGGCACAGTGTGTGTTTCATGGCCTGTGGCACACTGCATGTCTTGAGGTCAGAGTGTATGCTTACAGCATCCATGGCTACACCTGTCCCTTTGCTTTTCCAGGGAGGAGTGTCTTATTGTTTGATGCTGTTTCACACACCCTTTCCAATATGACTTAAAGTTTTCCTACTACCAAGAAGGTCACTACACCTATCGATTAAGAGAAATATTTTACTGTTTAGACTCTGTTATCATTGTTGTTACTAATTTAATTATGGGGCACAATATGATGGTTTGTTGGCCAAACAGACTCTTGAAAACCATTTCCATTTTTCTCTGTAATCCTGACACCATTTGTGAAGACAGGCATACATCAGCACTGAGCATTAGTAAAAAATGTTTAAAACCTTACAGTGTGATTAGTGGTTGGGAAGTATTTTCAGTCTTTACATTCTCTTACTATTTTATTTCTGGTTAATCCAGGGGGATCTCGGGAAGCCTGAGAGGAAAAGCTGTCTTGCTTTTGCTTAGAAGTCTACATGCTGCACTGTAATTCAGTCATGAGATGCCTGGCTAAGAACACATTTTCCCGAAGACAAAGAGTAGTGTTAAAATACCCTGGTACTGAGAGCCAAAGCTCCCTAGCGCTGTCCCTGCTTTCATGAAAATCCTGTGTATATGTTTGCCCCAAAACTGGACTTCTTGTATTTACATTTAAGACCTCACAGCTGCTTCTAACATGCATTCTACCAGTGTCCCTTTTGGCAATGTTGAGTGAGTTGTGAGCATTATTCTTGTTCATTTCCCACCATTAAAAACAGTACAAAGTATATCAACTTATGAAACATCATAAAAATTGACATGTGAAGGAGGATGTGGGGTGAAAATATATAATGTTGCAAGTAACCCCAATAACAGGAAAGACAAATTTTTCAACACATACCTAAGATATATGCCTATTGAAAATGTTTTGAAGATATTTATATTAATATAGTTCATTAACTGTGAATAATATTATTTTGAAAATGGAAAATATAACACAATTATGCCTACTAGTTCTAAAATTAGAAATAGATACCTTTGCATATAGATTGTTGGTAAATTTTTTTAAATTACTGACTTAATAAAGCAATTTTGATGCAACTGAAATAGATATGCAAATAGTTGAAAGTATGATGCTGGAGATGGCTGGGTTTCTGCAGACAGGTAGATATAACAAAGAAAAATGCCTGTGTATATCACTGTAGGACTGTCAGTAGGTACACGAGTTGCCTAAACTCCTTCAGACAGCTTCTGAATCATAAAGAACAGATATAATTTGGTCTACGAGGACTTTTAGGGATTTCAATAAAATGGCATGAAGTCTTGAACTTAGTATGCAGTAAATATTAATCTCAGTTATCCTTCCTTGTTTTGGATAAAACACCAACAAATGCATTCGTGTCGTCTTTGGTTTTCCGACTTCCCACCCATTGTTATGGCCCAGCACAAATCTTACAAACTCTTGATTTTTCTCCCTAAAGTATTTGATATGCCCACTCAAATTTTCCGTTCTTGGCCTTGATTCTAGGTTGGCAGTGTCTAGAGACGGCAGTACAGCGTATTCCTGGCAAGCCAGAGTCCTCCTTTCTGCCCTTTGCTAGTCTTCCTTCCTTCCTTCCTTTTTTTCCTTCTTCTTCTCCCTCCCTCCCTCCCTCCCTCCCTCCCTCCCTCCCTCTCAGCTCTCCTTCTTCCTTTTCCTGTCTCCTTCCCTCCCCGCTTCTCTCTTACTCCTGTCTGTGGTAAAAAGCAGGCTGTCTGTTCCAGCAAACAGTCTTTCTGCCAGGCACAGAGAGCAGGAAGAACCGTTTAAGTGTTCTCCAAGGCAAGCAGGCGTTCAGGCTTCTCAAGGGAGAAGGATGGAAGGTAGGTGGGCACTCAGGGAGGAACTGATACAGGTTCCCAGGAAACAGCTTCTCCTTTGACCCTCAAATTTACGTTTGATAAAGGGGTGCTATTTATTAGGCTTGTTTAAAGAAATAGTTCTCAATGCTCATGGTGTACCCGAGAAACTTCGCTTCTACTGTTTCTTCTGAAATCTCTGTTCATTTCCTGGAGATATGTCCTGTCTGATAGTTTTGCCTTCTGTATACCACAGAGATACATATAAAAAAAGTTCCCATTTTATATTTTAGCTTTAAAAATTATTAGGAATAATTTTAATATTCTCTTTCAAAACCCCAAAATTCGTTTCTCCATTTCGCACTTTTTAACTTGACAAGTATAGAAAGGTTTGTGCTCTCTAGTTTTGCCTTACCCTTACCTAATACTAGCACTAAAACTAATCCTCACTGGAAAAGAGACCAAAGGAAAAGGAGGTGACACTGACTGTTAGTGATGATCAGAGAAGCCCAGTGTGTGTAAAAAGCCAGTACGCCTTATCCCTGCCAACTGGGCCTGTCAGCTCCTCTACATACTGTCTCCTTGGTTTTTAAATGGTTCAAGGTCAAGAAAATAAAGGTTTACCAGGTTAAACATTGCTTCCTTAAATGATGAAGTCCTAGGAATCTTTTAAAATTAACTTACTCTTTTTGTCTGGTTGTTTAGGTAAAACTGGCAGTTATATCAAGGCATCATGCTATAGCAACTGAGTGTAAAATGATCACGTGACAGTTACTAATGCAAGCAAAATGGTGACATTGGCTTAGTATTCAAATTGTCAAGAACCTCAACATTACATTAAAAATAGCAAGCAATTTCAAAGAAATCCTCTACTTGGAAAAGTCTTCTCATTAGAGTCAGGCAAGAAATGTATCACAAAAATAAAACAAAGGGTTCACAGAAACGGCTCATTCGTTTTCCAAAAGACCCTCAGCATTTTGTGTTTGCTGTCAAAACAACCAAACAAACAAGATGCAAGAACTAAATCAAACAACAACAACAACAACAACAACAGAAACCCAAATGCAGAGACTACAAATGGAAGAGTAATTAAGTCATGCTGTACAAGCGCTTCAGAAATTTAGCTTGCGCAACAAGGAATGCATTGACAGTCACACTTTGGCCAAGTGTTAAACTAGCAAACAAAACACACGCTTTTTCAGATTTAAAATTATTTAAAATTATTGTGCTTGGTCTAGAGTTTTCCTTTACAATGACCAGGATTGCTTAAAACACTTAACTGCCTAGCCCTACTATTATTATAAATAATTTTAGAAAAATATCACCTAAGTAACTAAACCTAAGAGAACATCCAAACTGTCTTGATAGCTGTACCTTTATCCCCCCATGTTTATGTGTCCTCTGTTTCACAACCAGTAGGTACACATTAATAACCAGAGATCATCTCATATAAAGTTTACAGAAATTGTATTCAAGCACAAATATATTGTTGCTACATTGTGATCAGTGACAGAGAAAACATCATCCCCCCCCCCAATCCAAATGCCTCCATGCTACTGCCAAGCTGCAGCATTGAAGTACACTGAGCAAGTCGAGTGTCATTTAAACTTGCCAACTGCTAAAGGAACTCAAACAAAATATTAAGCCACCCTGCATCTGTGTGAATGTGTGAATTGGTTCTACTGAGAAACTCTATTTTCTGCTCTGCAATACTAATGCCTCATGCAAGAGGTCTAAGGATTTCTTCAGCATCACCTCCTTTGTACCAGTGTTACCACACTGGTATATTTAACAGAGACATTTACATGCTTTGCATTTTAAGTGCCTTGAAACTCCAAGCAGAGAGCTTGCACATTTCCGCCGCACCATCAGATGTAATGAGTTATGGTACTATCGGCATGTTGATAAGCTATAGCCCAAAGAAGAACAAGAAGGAAGTATAAAAAATATGGCCAGAGGATGGGATAAAATTATCAGCTAGTGTGTTTTCCTGTTTGGTTTTAATCTACATTTAATTAAATTCTTATCTTCTGTGTACTTATGGTCGCATTTGAATGGCGAGACTGCATTCATTATGAATGGTAAAACTTAACTCAGAGAACATTACATGTGGCTTCTTTAAAAAAGAGAAAGAGAAAAGCGTTGTCTTTATTCTGTGCTCTCAGGCCTCATAAATGGGGGGGGGCGGGCAAGAACCAAACTCTCTCTTAGGTCAAGTGCTGTAGCACTTAACCTTTGGGTTAACTGACTGAGAAATTTGGGTTTAGCTAAAAAATTTAATCCTACTTTTTTATTTTTGCAATTTGTAAATGTTGTTATCAAATCCCGAGGCTGAACAGAGCTGGCAGAGGCAGGCAATGAAGTGCGTTAAGGAAATGCCTTCTCCATTCTCAAAACTGGAGATGATAACAGGAAGTTTTTATTAGTATTGCAAAACGTGTGCATTAGTCTGCATCCTTAATTATTAAAACCATTGCATCCCCTTGTCTTTATATGCTGAACTAAAAATTGCTTTAATTGCCATTTAAAGGTTCCTCCCACCGCCATCATGGACCCTTTGAGTTCATTCAAGCATTCATATATTTCAAAGAAAACTAAAACGTTTTGTCCGTCACATTAATGTTGTAGGAGAGGAAAGGCAAATAGAGGCCACGCTCTTCAGCTAACACTTGGAGCGGGAACAACAAATGCGATGTCTTTGGGGTGACGAAGTGGGTATGACAGTCACTGGAGGGACACAGAGGCAACATGTTTTTCAGTTTTAGTTTGTGGACGTATTGCTGAGCAACTGGGGTCTGAAATGGGATTCTTTGTTCCCACTGACCGAAAGTCATCAAAAACATCAACAAGAAGAACAAGGGGGAAAAAATAAAACAGAAACCTTATCTGATAACTTTGAAAGATTTTTTTCATAAATATCTACCAAAATAACACAAAGCTATCATTTTTATATTTGTAAAATGTATTTATTTAGCTCTGCAGTGTGAGAGATTGGACCAAAGGCATATATGGCATACTAACCTAGGGCTTCTACCACTGAATATGGCACTTACATAGGTTTTTTTTTTTATAAGCAAACACTGTGTCTAATACCTGTATTCCAATGAAAGAAACAAGAACATTGCAGATATCATCGGACTACAACTGGATAATATTAACATTATCATTCAAACACTTGACTTTGGATAGTTTTGACTAATTAGTTGCAATTACCAGTGGTTTATTTCATCCAAATAATCCCTGTCACAAATAACTCAAGACTAATGTATCATTCTACATCAATAGTTTTGCTTTGAAAGGAGCTGTAAAATCCCCAGAATTTTGGCCAAGAAGTCTTTATGTTGGCCTACTGGAGAATAACTTTGCTCATAATACACTGCAAGGACTATCTAATAGGCCAAGATGCATAGAGAGACTCCGAATGATAGAAAGACTTTCAGGCAACATACATAACAATTTCTAAGTCTTAGCACTGTTATTTTACAGAGCGCTCATCCTGCTCAGTAGATGGAATTGCTGTTCTTCTGTGCATAATTGGACATAAAATCACAACTGGGATGATTTTTTTAAAATATGACAATTCTGCAACATTAAGCCTTTTAAAAAGTATTCTTCTCTGGGCTAAGCATGCTAAAATATTCATAACAAGTTATAAAGTTGAGGGAATAAAACATACCCTATTATGAGAAGTTATTATTCATAACCATGTTTTTTATAATGTATAACAATACTTTCAAATAAAATTGGTATGTGTTTTGTCTTAATAATTATTATTATATTCTCAAGAGTACTTTTGTATGTATCCTCAAGTGTGGTTACAATATTTATTTTTATCTTAGCAAATCCATGCAGGAGATGTATTGATGCACACATACTAATAAGAAGATATGTGTGCTGCTTTTACTTAAAGAACTGAAGGTTCAAGATATTAAGCATAAGATAACATCCAGTTCAGCAAACACCTCTGACAAATGTTAAGTGGACTGCACTTCCTCACAGGCAGCCCTCTGAAGTCTTCCTCAGATGGAGATGAGATGCAGTCTCTTCATAGGGGTAAACCATAGCAGGCCAGTATTGTAATACTGTTTGCTAGGGGTTATTGAGTATAAGGATACATTGAAAACAAGGGAGCTGACGTATAGGGGTATGACATTCAAGTCAGATATGAGGAGTAAGATGTAATGATGTGGTTCTTAATAAGCTTTAGACTGGGAACTTCCCCAGCACACGGGAGCCCACTACCTATGGTGGGACACCTTGCACAGCCTCAATGCAGTGGGGAGGGGCTTGGTTCTGCCTCAACTGAATGTACCAGGCCCTGCCGACTCCCCATGGGAGGCCTTACATTGTCGGAGGAGGAAATGGGGGCCACGTTGAGGGGAGAAGGTTGGGGGGGTTGGAGGAGGGAAGAGATGGGGATCTGTGGTTAATATGTAAAATGAATAAAAAATTTCTTAATTAATAAAAAAAGAAAAAAATAGACTTTAGACTGATCTCTGGGAGGAATTTGGAAAAGTTTGGTCTTGCGGGCCACAAGAATTTGTTATAGAGATTCAGCTGGATATTAAAGCTATACCTGGAAATTTCAAAGTATTTTTCTTTGGAAAGCCATTTATTATGAAATATTTGGTGTTAGCCAGTTTTTAATATTTCAGCTGTCTTCTGCTATGAAATTCTTGTGTGCCCTAATACTATAGACCATTTGGCAAAGAGCTAAGCTCAGACCCTGTTCCACTAGGACTAACTCCCCCGCTGAGCCTAGGAGACAAGCAGGCTCCTAGAAGTTTTGTTTCTTGTGCAAATGAAGCCCAGACCATCCTTTCCTTCATGTCTAGGGCCATAGCAGAGAGACTGACTAAGGACAATAGGGCTTTTTGCATAACCAGGGGCAGTAAGGACTGCAGTGGAATTCCAGAGGTGGACATAGAACCGCATGGCCTGAGAGAAGAGAAGACAGAGGTTCAGTAGAGGGTAAAGCAGATCTCTTGTGGGGTTTATCAGGGCTAGGGGTAAGGAGCCAAGAAGGATAGATGGAGGACCAAGGAGCAGAAGAAGAAGATCAGATGAAAAGCATAGGAGCTTACTAAAACTATGAGGACAGGAAAAGTGGGCACAGAGAGGAGCTGAATGTAAGGACACAGTTGAAACTGTGTAGGTAGAATTGACCTAGAAGAATAAATAGGAATCCAGGCTTGGTGTGTCCTGCTAGATATCTGCAGAGGTGCTCACTCTCACAGTTACTAAAGAACTTCCTAATGTTAGCAAGGAGCTGCTGTCTCCCCGGGACTTTGGACTCTGTTACCCTAGAATATCAGTAAAAATTGACATAGCATCTCCTTGTGACTGCCTTAGCCCTACACTTGTCATACTCTCCTGGTATCTGCCTCACTGGACATTCCTTAGTTTCCCTCATTCAGTCCTTCCTCTGAACCTATCTATTACTCTTCTTCTGCTTTGTCTTGCCCAGCCTCTGTGAGTTGCTTTGCTTCCCAATGTGCTTTGAAGATGTCTACATTATCTTTTCCTTGATCTTCTCTAGACAGTCTTAAATATTCCTTTCTCAGGTCGGTCTGCTTTCTGGATATGATCAGAGACTGCAAATCGCTTTCTTGTTTTATTTTCCTTTCTGCGTTATTTTTCTCTATAACATTTCTTGCTGTTTACCATATTTGCGTCAAGAGCATTTATTTACTTATCATCTCCCCCTTACAGAATATCCCCCCAAAGGGAAACACATTTGCTTGCTGCTGTGTTTGGTGCTTTGGGTAATGTCTTGCTTATGGTATGCATGAAGCAAGTGTTTATTAAATAAAGAACCAAAGCAGAGCAATACTCTTAACTTTTTACTGTCTCATATATTTTATAATACAAATAAATTGTTTTCTATTTTCCATGACCTTAATTATACTTGTATAATAATTTGCTAGTGTTCTGGTATTTTAGAAATATAAAATCAGACACCCATAATTTAAGCTAATTTTACAGCATTATTTAGCTTTAGGACGTATTTCTGTGCAATGAATACAATTTACCATCCTCTTTCTCCTGCTTTAGTCTTCACATTGCACTAAAAGAAGCACTACTGTGTCATTGGTAACAGTAACACAAAGCTCTCAATACATAGATTAATTCCTTTTGTGTCTTTCCTCCTCCTATGTGTGTTATTTAGCCTTGTTAGAAGAGAAGGAAGGAGGCAAAGGTGTGTCTGTGGAATACTTTATTTTCAGTTAAACAGACCCAGGTGAGGCGGAAGGCTCAGTGTTGTGCAATGGCTGCTATTTCCGATTTTGACTTTGACTATCTAGGAAGCCTGGGATGAAATTTTGATACGCACACAATAGGATGCGTGCGGCTTGCTTGGTAGTCGGGAGCAACTGTTTGGCCAGAGTCTAGCTGCCTGAATTTACCTCGGCTGCGACACACGCTCAAGGAACTAAAATCTCCCAAACAGCAGTTTCTGGGTTTAGATGAGAATTTGTGGAAGTGGAATTATAAAGAAAAATGCAAAACTCCAACCTTTCCTAAAATAGCTCCGAGAGCCGACATGTGACATCTGTATTGGGAATGTCCTTACAATCATCTGAACTTTATTGTTTTCATTTGTTTGTACCAACTTCTATCAGGCTAGTTACAAAGCACTCTTAAGGAGACTTGGAAGAAGCTGTTAAAAGTGTTTTTCCCCCTCCCCAAAGAAAACCAGAGGAATTCCTGCCATTCAAGCAACATACATACTTTAATGATTGCTGGGAATGTTGATATGCTTCATCAATCAAACATGCAATCAAAGAAGACTATGATCACATTTCATATTCTTGGACCAGAATTATTATTATTTGAATGTTTAAAAACTGAGGCTTTTGCTACCATATAGAAGTTTTCTTTATTTTCTCCCTGAAAGCTACGGCAAGTGTATGAGAATTTGAAATAGGCATTGGCTTACAAAAATGATCAAAGGGTATCATGGAAGCTAACCTATTCTTTAAGGATAGGGTATTTAGTTATTTTTATTTATTTTTGACCCTTCACCTCCCGTTGTTGGCAGAGTGTTTGTAGCACACACACATTTTCTTTGCTAATCCAATGTGACCTGAAAGCAGCTGATCAGACTATACCCATGGGACAAAAACTAAGTAAGAGCACATGGGATCCAGGCAGAGAGCTGAGGCACTTGGTAGCAGTCAAGTCAAAGCGTCATGGTGAAATGCATACCTTTCATGGATTCTAACTCACTTTTTAAAGCAAATTATCTCCCCTCTTGAAATGTATACCAACATTTCTATTTCGCTACCTTATAGTTCTTTTGTTTTGTTTTTAATAGTTGCTTAGCTGTGTTCTGGAATACAGCTGGCTTATATGGATATATGAAATATTGCAATTTTTGTTCACAACACAGCACCTTCTAAACAGAAGTTAACATTTAAATGATCTGAGCAGGACTTCCACCTCAGGGGAGACAAAAATTTTTGGTGAGCCCATGTTTGGGGTTATCCAACAAAAACTGCTTCCATCATGTTCAAATTTGTTTCCAATAAGATCAAGGTCTGCAGGTATACAAATAGGCACCATGATGGCTTTGGCCTCCAGATTGGCTCCTTTTGATAGTGTCTTCAAAAGACTAATGATAGTGTTGCCAAAATAGATGGTCCAAGGATTACAGTGATGCTGACCAGTCAGAATAGACCTCTACAGGTGGAGCTTCTGTTTCTGCCCTGATTGGTGGTTTCTTAAGGAACCGTCCAGAGACAGGAAGAAGCAGAATACTAGGTAAAATGAAATGAGAGCATTAGATGAGGTAGTTGTCTATCTGTAGCCAAAGAACTTCACTGGAGGGATTAAACAGGTGCTGTACGCTATCAGTGACATCCAAAATGATGTGCTCGGTTGTCTAGACAGTGAAGCCCAGAGAATGCACAACAGGGAAGACCGTGTGGTAACTGATAAGTAACAATTACTACTGCTAATAATTTGGAGTCCCTCTTTCCTTGACAAAACACATAGATAATTTGAGATGGAATCATCAAGTTTTGTTTAGACTGCCATGTATCCTCACTCCTTTTTTCTACTATGTCTGGTAATATGCATCTAAAAGTCATAGAGGGAAGTCCATAGATCCCAAACCACCTTAAAATAAATGGAAAATAATGTATTCGTGTGTACACATTTTAGTAGAATATCTAAGGATTTTGTGAAAATTTTCTCCGAAATAATTAGTAACTAAATGAAGTCAATGACTGAGTTGAGAAATAACAGTGCCGACAACAGTACACTATTCAGTGTGAAGAGCAACTGATATTTGATTTGGTGTTAATTAAAAACACTAGAGATTTTAATTACAGTACAAATATTTCCAAAGATTTGCATTATATTTGTGAAGTAGTGGTCATATATAAAAGCCAAAATCAAATACTTAGGTAGTAGAAAACTTGTCTAATAAATTAAAATATTCTTGCATAATATTATTTCTTTGTAGCCAAACACAGGCAAACCTAGTAAATAAATAACATAAGCATCAATAAATCCTCAAGTGTTTATTAATTTCTTCCCGTGTTCCTAGGGTCTCTGTGTAGTGGTGATAATATGACTCTGAGCAATTATCAATACGCCTAATGCTTTACTCCGGAGTGTGGAAGAAATGAAAGAAATTAATAAATGTCTGGGCTTCTCCTGTGCCCTAACTATTGAAAAAATACCTTTGTTTATGTGCTTACTTTTTTAAGGATGTCAAACTTGCTTTACAGGACTGCAATATCACTTGTGACTGTACATTAGACTGTCTAGAAATACATCAGAGACTCCAGGCCAAAGCTTTTGCACCAAGATGACTATTAAGTCAGTAGAAGCTTCTATGTATCTAAGGAGCAGTTGTAGACTAGAAATTTGCAGAGATATCTATTATTATGTTTCATGTTCTTTCATTGGTCTCTGCACTTACAGGATCCCACTTTTGCTCAGATATATTTGCACCTGTAATGGATTGGTTTCTCTGTTTACTTCACAACAATTCTAGCCACCATGGTTTATTACTAAATTACTCTGGTTATTTACCAGAGTACAGAGGGAAAGAAATCATGATTAAAATAGTTGAGGTTTAAATATTGAAGTGGAGTTTCAATCAAAAAGGAAGGCCAGGTGACACTGCATGCTTAAGCATTTATCAAAATCACCATCATTCTTGCTCACGGGTTGAGAAATTTCCTGAAATAATCATCTTTCTAGGAGTTTCCAGAGATGTTACATGTTTGAAAAGGCGATAAGGGAGGTAGCAGCTTGCTTTCCTTGAAGGTTCACTTGAGAAGGCTTAGCACAGCTTGCTGCCGGATGCTGGTCTAGTTACTCGATAGACATAGCTGAGAAAATACAATTTGGAATCATGTAATACACCGAACAGCAAAAGTGCTTGCTTCATGCCAGCTCAGCTTAAACCGCACGTTTCTGCCTGTAATGAAGTTTGGATGAGTTAAGAATGAGTCAAAACTCAAGTTTATGATAAATTTATCACTAAATATGTTTAAAATGTAGTTTTTGATCTTGCAAATTATTTTGAGATCTTGACCATGCATATTTTTAAAACCTCTTCATAATATTATCTGTTAATTAAAAAAATCAGTATTTTGGAGGGTGGAGAAAGGTCAAGAGTGCTTACTGTTCTTAAAGAGGACCCAGGTTCAGTTCCCAGCACCCACATCAGGTGGCTCACAACCTTTTAATTCCAGTTCCAAAGGATCCAATCCTTGGTTGCCTTCACAAATCTTGTACACATAAACTAACAGAGGCACACACACACATACAGAAAAATAAAAATATAGATCATAATCCTTTTCTCTCAAGCGTACTGAAGTAAATGAATGGATAGATGTGAAAATGTACAGAATACAATTATGCCCAGCCATGTGTGTACATTTTACAACCATATGCATTTGTTTATTTATATTTATGTATTTATCTGTATTTATATCTTTCTTTGTACATATGGAACTTTGGCAACCAACTAGAATATTGACAAACTTTTGCTAAAATGACTAACATAAAAGAAACCTTCCCTGCTATACTTTTAAATTTCTTAATTAATGATCTGGCCATTGGTTCATGAAAAAAACAATAAATTTGGAAGAATGTTATGTACAATAGAGAGTTCACCAAAAAAAAAAAAAATGAAAAAAAAGGTTCTGGCATTTTATATGTGCAAGGAGCCTTAAGATTTGTCCTAGATAGGAGTTTTAAACATGATTTGTATCAGAAAATTTGAAAAATTATAAATGCTGAGGTATTTTATAAATACAAAAATACTTTGAAAAAAATCACAACTTGAAAGCATCATTTGTAAAAAAAAGTGTTTCTTAGATTGTTTTAAAAATTATGACCAATTAGTTATCTGAAACAACTGTATAATTTCTTAAATACACACATTCTTATTTTCATCAAATCCCAGTAAAATTTCCAATATTTGTTTATTTTCCAGTCAGTCACAAATTACTCCCAAAGGAAAACCTTTTTAAATATATAAACTGTATGCCTCATGCTAAAACAGAATTTTTAGACCTTGTTATTGAACAGGTAACAGAATACTCACAGAAAGCCCAAAGAGGAATAGAAAAGAGAGCCCTACAGATCTCCACCGCAGTGAAACTGGAAAAATGAGTCTCAAAACTGAACATGCTTCTCTTATTAAAGATATGAACGGAAAAGGACATGGAACAACTTCTTCTGAGTGTAAAGTCCTTGGCTAATCAGTTTTGAAACACAGGATTGAAGCTATATGAGTCATCCTACCTATATGTACCTTTGGTCAGGTGCAGGCTGTGCATTCTGGGTAATTCTGAATTGCAGCATTGTCACAAAATGTAAGGTTTAGGGCCATCTCCTTTGGGTGCACAATCATCTGTGCGCTCATGTATACAACTTCACCACAGTCTTTTCAGATGTCTCGGCTCCCTTTACCTGTGCACAGCACACTTGCTATTAACATGGATAGTTTAAAACAGTTTTTGTTTTGACATAATTTGTTGTTATTAATTTTTTTATTTACATGTATATAATGTATCCTTACAAAATCCACCTGCAATTCCCTCTCCTCTAGTTCCTCCATACTCCCATCACTTTTCCTTTCCAATTTCATGTGCTTTTCTTTATTAAAACCTCCGAGGAAACTTAGTGCTGCCAGTAAGTACATGGATGTAAAGCCATCTACAGGAGCGTGGGTAGCCCATCAGGGGCCATCTCAGTTGCCAATCACTCCTCAGCTATGGGTGGAACGCCATGAGCCCCTCCTTCCCCTATGCCTGCTGGGATATTTCGCTGGCTTGATTTTGTGCAGATCTTGTGCATGCGGTTACAACAGCTGTGTGCTTCTGCGTGGAATGATCTGGAAAACAAAGTTTGGAGCGCTCCTCCTCTAGCTCCGGCCCTGACAACATTTCAGCCATTCATACATGATGATCCCTGAGCCTTGGTGGGGAAAAGGGTGTGGTACAGTCAAACTTAGGGCTTGGCTCTTTATAGTATCTTATTCTCTGTGCATTGACCTGTTGTGAGGCTCTGTACTGATCACTATCCATTACAAAAAGAAGCTTCTCTGGTAACTGCTAATAGATGCACTGATCTATGGGGATACCAACAAGCACTTAGGGGGGAATTTTAATATTATGTCCACTTAGCAAAATAATAGTAGGTTCTCCCCTATTTTAGAACATCTTGATTAAGCAAACATTTAGAGCAATATCTGCTTATTGTATCCTTTACTTATAACACATGTACAACTATTTATTTATGTGACTGCGTTTTAGAGTTATGTTACAGGGCTCAGAAGCAACTCCATTTCTGGAGAATGTAGGGGTGTGAGTCAGTTTCAATGGGATTCTTGACGAAATAAACATTTTAATTAGTTTTTTTCTTTTCATTTATTTGAAAACTAATTTTAAATAGATGTCAAGAACACTCCAATCAAAGCAAAACTGCCACATGACCTGGAGTTCTGTAGACAAAGGAGGCTATGTGAGAGACAGGAATACTGGTAGTTAGTGCCTACACACCATGGCTAACTTGGAGTGTCCATGTAAACCTAGGAACTTCTGCTGGTGGCCTGCCCACAGTGACTGTTGCATTTTCCCAACTGCTATAAGATGGCTTTCATTTGCTCATCTCTTCTGTACATTACCCTTGCATTGTACAGTTAGAAAGTGGAAGCTTGCTGGGCGGTGGTGTCGCATGCCTTTAATCCCAGCACCCGGGATGCAGAGACAGGCAGATCTCTGTGAGTTTGAGGCCAGTCTCATCTACAGAGTGAGTTCCAGGACAGCTAGGACTGTTTGTTATAGAGAAACCCTATTTTGAAAAAAATTAAAGAAAAATAAAGAAAGAAAAAGAATATGGCAGCTTGAAATTTGAGTTGTACCTTATAGGGATTGATGGGGGCAATCTGTAAATCAGCTCAAAAAGGTAGGGGTGTTGCACCCTCAACAGGTGTTCACGTTTAAATAAAATCTAATTGAGGAACTGTTGCTTCCTAGTCTTTTAAAAATCAAATTTTATAGACCCTTGGTAGCTTTATAGCCTATTTGCTAAAATGGGAGCACCATTGCTATTAACCATAGACTGAATATCTAGTCACTAAAATGGAAGCATTGCTGCTGAAGTTATCCATATAACGAGAACTATCATTCGACACTGGTCCCTTCGTGATCTGCCTGAAAGTGAATTCATAAGCTGCAGTCTGATTGTAATAAGCATTGCCGTTGAACACGGAGAAAAGCAGTCCAGGGTAAAGATGGAATTTCTAGACATTTAAATCTCATATTTCTGGTAAATAAGACTTAGGAAAAAAACCCGCTAGTAGAGGTAAAGTGAGGTTGGTTTTTAATCATTCCCTTATCCAGAAATGGGTGGTAGTTTTTAAAGGCTAGTCATTAGACCCCTCCTTGCTGTTCAAAGAAATGAGCTGCACAATTAGCCAATGTGCAACTAAACAGAACATTCCCTTTAATGAGGCCAGATAAGACGCATGATTCTTACATGTTTAAGCAGAATTTGCAGGGTACTCCAGATATCAACCTATCTGGGTGTAGATAGCCCTATCTACAGTGTGAGTACTTATGCATATATTATAATATCTATTAGATCCTCATTATCTCAACATAGATTATTCTATTGAACACAGTCATATGTATTCCAATCATTTCATATGAACAGCAGGCTTAGTGCAGATGTAGAAGTTTGAAATAATAGCTGGAGAAATTTTCTATAAATTCTATAGGCTTACACTTTTCTGCCAGGTTTTGTAAGGCTCCCTTCCCTTCAGTATGTATAAATTAAAAATAAAAGATTAAAACTTTAAAAAAACAAGAAGCTGCATTCCATTTTGGTATCAAAGATAATGAACGTGCAAGCTGAAAGTTAATTTGCCTCTCCTAGGATGAATTTTTTCCTCCATAAACGTTTAATCATAAAAGAATCATTAGAACCGTGATGCTTCAGTCCAATGTCTTTACCGCCCATTGCTCTAGTAGCTTAGTCAGAGCTCCCTAGATTACTGTAATTTACAAAATGAATAAAAAGTACGAAGGCTTTGTTCAGATTTTCAATGCACCATTAATACACTGTTAGAAATTGGTTCCAAAAATGAAATTGCTAAATTCTGGAAGATTTGATGTCTTCTCCTAATGAGAAGTAACATCCCTCACTTGCTAAAGGATCCAGACTTTTCTGATAGAGACTTGGGCTGTTTATTAATAATGAATTTGAATGTTCGCATGTGGAATGTTATCAGCTCACACACAATCCAACCAATAGTCAGCCCTGATGGGGGTGGCTGGGATCCTCATTAGCAGAACATATTTAATCCAGAAGTTTCTTATCAAATGTCACACCTGCATCTCTAAATGGCATTTTCACATTCATTCCCATGTATTTCGGAGATGAGGCTCCAAGGTGCTCTAAGGAGATTAAGAAGGAGAGAGTACAAGCTTATTTTATCATTTAGTGAGTCTGGAAAGAATCCAAGAAGTTTTTGTCTTGTTGTTGTAATTAGAAAGCCTTTTAAGTGATAACGTATGCATAGGAATATGAATATGTAGTGATCATGCGAATACCGCTTCAAATAGGGGACAGCTGCTATTTCTGTTGTAGGCAGAAAACATTAACTTCCACTGTATAGCAGGGATTAGCTTCAGAACTTTGGGGAAGGAACTAAAACCCCATCCTATCTTTGTGCCACAGCCTACCAAAAACACCCAACTCCACGAAGTTCATTGACTACACCTTATTCATAAAAGCTCGCACTTCCCTGCTCCTCACACCTTCTTTGGTCATAATGCCGCACATTGCTTTTCAATAAACTTACCAGGGAAAATACCGGCAATAAACAGGCATTTTGGTGCAAGTGGTCCGCTCTTACCAGTTGTAACAGTTTTTGTGTTGTTTTGTTTTTAAATAAGATAACTCTTGATTTTCAAAGTGATCTCTCATCTTGCTACAAACAGTCAAAGCAAACTTTAAAAAAAGGAAACAACTTGAACATTGTAACGATCCTGGGAACCATGTTTGCAACAACATTCTCTTGGGTTTCATCAACATTCTCTCCATATTCAGTATGTGTGTGTGCGTGCATGGGTGTGTGTTTTCAAGTGAGTGTGTGCTAGGGTTCATACATGCTGTGACACCTGAGTTCAGGTTAGAGGATACATGGGACTCCGTTCTTTCCTTTCATCATGGGGGTCCCAGGAATAGAACTCAGATCATCAAGTTTGGTGGCAAGTGCCGTTTCATCCACTGAGCCGTCTTGCTGTTTCTATACTATAAACTTTCTATTGACAGTGACAATAAAGCTTTAGCCCAGCAATTGAAAAGAAAAAGACTTTTCGCTTGCATCAACTCACTTTTATTTATGGGATAGAAATGTGTCCTAAACACAGGAGGAAGTATGACTCCTAACTTAGTGTAATACAGAGATTGTTCATGGCAGCTTTTCAATTCAATGCAATATTTCCTCCTCTGCCTATCCAAATAACAAAAATATCTCAGCACTCTTCCTTCTTATCAACTTTCCAGGGTTTTAACCTTCAGGGGTATAATCACGCTAGGTAAACATTGTTTGATTCGGTGGAGGGAATAGTAAAAGACAAAGAAACGCGGGCAGTCTTTGGCAAGAAGTGAGAGGAGAGATGGCTTTACCTTCTGTCAGAACAAAATAAGGGGAAGGATGGCAGAGAGCATGCTCTAATTCATAACTTGGTTTTTATCCTGCTTTCAGGTCACGGGAGTCTCCCCCACGAAAAAGGAATTGTGGATCTGAAGCCTAAATAACTTCAGCAATCCACATGTAAGTGAACAGCAACAATCATTTTTTTTTCAGTTTTATTTTGCTCTCTCAGTGTTCATATCTACAAAAGCCTCTAACCAGTAGTCAAGATAAGTGTTGAACTGAGAAGTATTGATCCAGTAATAGCAGTTCAAGCTTCGACTGTGAGTCCTTAACCCTCCAGACATAATGTCATAGCCTCTTATCCTTGCCTCTTAACATTACCTGCCTATCTCTCTGGAGCTGTCACCTATGGTAATACAGTTCCAAACCCTTCCTAATCATTACTCATTCAGGCAGCATTCATTCTGTTAGCCAGTATAAAAAAAAAAGTTTCGATGTCGCTTTGAGTTCTAGACAGAACAAGATGTTTTCTTCTGCGGTTCCCTATAGGCCCTTAATAGATGGTGCGTATTAAAGTGTACCAACCTAATGAGAAGCCATTAAAATGATGTCTGGGAGAGGCATTAAGACAGTTAAGACATCAAGAACACATAGCAATCCACTCTGAACAATGTGAAGGGACCACTGGGGTTAGGCGAGCCTTTATTCTCAGCAGCAAGCCTCTGCTGGAGCAGAGAGCTCCAAGAACACCGCTTTTGTGCATAGAAAACCCATCAGAGAGGCTGAACAGAGACAGGGGAGGTGACTGGCATCCTGGGGCTGGGGACAGAGATAGTACTTGGTTCACAAAGGGATTGAAAGTACTACAGGAGCCCTGTGTATGAGGCCATGGAGTAAATAGTGCCCTAGTGGAGAGATGTCAATAGGCTAAGTTCCCCTCTGGTGGCTTGAGCTTTTAATGTCAAAACAATCATGCATGCATCCATATAGAAAACCACATTCTTTTATTCTTGGAAACTGTATCTGTTCCAGAGTTAAAGCTTTATAAGTGACATTGGAGAGGGTTACAAAGAGCTCCGACATGTATCCTTTGCCACAAGTTGAAACCTGTGGAAGGTCAGGGTTGTACCAGTCTCAATACTGTTCTCTTCCCAGGATTTAAGTCACTACTGGAATACTGTAGATGTCTAATTAATATTTTGAACCAAATAAGTAATTAAGTGAGCGAGTGAAGTCATTAATAAACAAAACCCATACACACATACCCACATACATATTATACAAATAATCAGACTTCTAATGACAAGGAGAGCAAAAGAAATGATTTTAATAGGGAGAACTTCCACTATACAACAAGTCCTAGGACAGAAGTTTGAAGGACACAAGTCAGTATGAGCACAGTAGCTGAGGCATCTACTTAAATTCTCACTGGAGAATTCTAAGTGTTTGCTCAGACTGCAATAAAGAGTTTCCTAAATGCTCGGAGAGGTGTAGACGTTCAACTACAGCTTCGGTACATACGAATAAACTACGTAGGAGAATGTCAGGAAGCTGGTGTGCTACCACCGATTTTATACACAGTGCTATATGGACAGAATTACTTAGGTGGTATATGAAAACCAAAAACCATTTAATAGGACTTGGTAAACCACACTCTGATTTTAAAGGGCTTCTCATCACCATATGAGATTTAGTGAGCTCAACTTCTAGGGATACTAAATACCACCATTATACAGAGAAACAAATTAATTTTAAATAGAAAATTCCCTAAAGCATTCTATTTCAAGGATGACACTTTCCTAGAAATTTTCAGGAGAACATTAGGTCTCTGCTAAAAACAGCCTTCATTCGCTTCCTAACCATTTGTTCCCAGACTTACCGCGACTAACTCTTGAGGTAACATATATTCCAGAGTTTTGCCAAAGTAAGTAAAATCATGTACTTGAAAGCCTGTAACCCTGGCACACAGTGCTCTCTCTCTCTCTCTCTCTCTCTCTCTCTCTCTCTCT